>BQNB010172336.1:3092-13472 GCA_026074375.1 Tanacetum coccineum
GGACACACTTTCCTTTCATATTTTTCACATAGTTTAGTAGTATTAGTTTAGCTTATTTGTAGTTAGGTTATTTTGTAAAAGTTTTTTTAAGCTTATTAGTGGTAGCTTATTTGTACTCTTGGCTTATTTTAATTAATGAAGATGAAAGTTGTTAAGGTTGATATTACTTAATGCTTATTTTCTTTCTTAATTTCTCAATTTTTCTTATTTTCTTTATATAGCTTATTTTCAAATAAGCTCTTATTAGCTTATTTTCGATCCTATCTTTTAAGCTTATATTCGAATAAGCCCTCTTAGCTTATTTCGATTGCTTATTTTCTCAAGTTTGACTTTTTATCATTAGT
Source organism: Tanacetum coccineum (assembly GCA_026074375.1). Classification (NCBI taxonomy): domain Eukaryota; kingdom Viridiplantae; phylum Streptophyta; class Magnoliopsida; order Asterales; family Asteraceae; genus Tanacetum; species Tanacetum coccineum. The sequence continues at coordinate 3,437 of BQNB010172336.1, forward strand.
TTTAGCTTAAAGTTTGTAGTTTTTTTTATTCTAGCTTATTGTTTTAGATCCAATCCTTAAATATACCCAATCCGCGTTCACTTTTCAAAGCGAACACCTTAGTTTGGGGTGGATTTGGATCTTTTGTTTTTTTGCTTATTTTCTAGCTTATAGTTTGCAGCTTTTCATAGTAGCTTATTGATTTAAATCTAATCCTTAAATATACCCGATTCTTGTTCACTTTTCGAAGAGAACACATTAGCTTATAGATCTTTTAATTGTAATCTCTAGCTTATAATTAATAAATTATTTTATGATAACTTTGATTGTTGTTTGAATGTTGATGAAAAATGGTTCTACATCTAAGACGAGGAGCTTTAGGGTTTTTTAGCTAGTGTAATTTCTTATAGGTTTGTGCTTTTATTGTTTTGACTAAGCTTTTTTGTATTAAGGTTTTAAATTTATTCAATTATTTTTTTTTTAAAATTTCATGGGTGATACATGTCGTTTCGATGGGGTGTTAGCAGGGGTCTTTCTTTTATATAAACTATCAAAATTAAAAAAAATCCTTGTAATATATTAATATAAAAAAATATTGTTTAATAAAATCTAAATTAGAAATAAAACTTCAGTGTTTTACATTTTATGTTTATTAAATCGGCCGTTGTTATTTATTTTTGTTGCTCTTCGACAGACGTTCATAACTTTCTTTCCTATTTCAATATTAGAAGTTTTTAGCTTAATTAGATAAATATGTTTAATATGATTGTTGATTTGATTGTTGCTATGATTAGTGAGTAGTTTATTTTATGCTTGTTAAGTTTGTAATGATTAGTGAATTAAGTGTGAAATTAAAAGGGATTGTTGATTAATAATTTTTGGATTATTTAGATTTATGTTTTGGTTATTTAAACGGCAAAAGTCGTAAGAATAATTAAACATTAATTTAGTAATTAATACCAAGATAAAAGATTGTTTCTAAAATAAACCAACGTTGTGAGAAAATAGTTAATTAGACGGGTACTAATTCATCGATAACAACTTACCTTCACACTTAAGGATCTTTTCACCTCACTTGACAAGTATATTCGTTTAATATATATTTTAGATCTATTTTCTTAGTTTAATATTACTCAGTTTTAATATAGCTTATTATTATATTATTACTATAAAACCAAACCAAAAATCTTTGATAATCAAGCATCAAATTAAAAACATAACTAATAAATCTCAAATTCATATCTCGCCGTGGACTCGACTCCGAGAGGATAATTATTACTTTTCCTAAAGTAATTCTTATTTCTAACGGGGATAATTATTGTTATCGTACGTTATTATGACGATATCGTTTTCTATTACCCCCTCACCTCTCACGCACACTTAAGTTTAATATTGTCCCCAATGTTTTAAGAGTATCCGAAAAACGAGAAAAGGGAAAATAAATATAAGGAGAGAGAAACTAATACTTTTCTGGTTTGCTCAATATTGGAGAAGAAACAAAATGATTCTGGCTAAATCTTTATCCAAGAATCGTCCAAGTGAAAATCCAAAGAACTTCCGGACTCTCCTTATCTAATATAACTTGAAAATCAAAGACAAAAACAACTATACCCAGCGTAAAATCGAATCAAGATAGATCATAACAAGATGTATTCAGGACTTGTAACAACTTAAAATAAGTATAGAATACTTGTGACACGGATTATAAATATCATACAGGAAAGTTTGGATTCTAAAAATCTGGAAATTATATGAAAAATAAGTTTTCAAAAATTCGAAAAACATGAACTTTTTTGTGCAACAGTGCCTGACGCCATTAGGATTAAATCCTGATGCCGTCTCCAGGCACTGAGAAAATCAGCGTTGTCGTTTTTTGGAAAAATTCCTGGAAAAATCTTATCTTTTGATGTCCAAATTTCCTTTAAAAATTCACAAAACATATCCACAATTATTTGACACAAACAAAAAAAGCAAAAAAAAAGCATGCATAGAAAATAATCACAAATCATCACATAATCATTTTAGGTTCATAATAACCATATATGATATGCCTTATATTATTTAATGAAAAAGTACCTTTAATTCCCATTGAGACAAAGTTCCAAAGCATAAATAAATGCATATTTACCATACAAACCAATCATGCAATGATTTATAATCAAAAACTAATATGCAAATAACCTAAAAATTAAAATCACAAGAAAAATAAAGCAAGTAAATAAAAATGCTCGGGTTGCCTCCTGAGAAGCGTTTGTTTTTGTTCTAGTCATGAGCCTGACTCTACGCTTATTTGATGCCTAAAGGATGGTCTTCACTACATGGCATTCGAAGTGCGAGTGATGTAGCGATACATACCTTTGCGGAGGAAATTTGCCACCAGGTGGGGTGAAGGTGGTGTATGAATGGTCAATGGATCTACTACCTTCATTTTAAAACTACCCGGACTATATGGGTTGATGGGTGGGCCGGTTCCTCTTTTGTCTCCTAGATTTACATCTAAAGGTGAAAATTTGGGTAAACATTGAGGCTTCGGTTCATCAACACTAGGAATTTCCCTAGAACTAAGAAAGAGGTAATGACTACAAGTATTCAAGCCTAAATCCTCTAGTTTCGTGGAGTCCAAAGGTTCTACCTCCATCATGATTTCAATAGTCTCTTCTACTTCTTCCGAGTGAGTCACGGGCGATGTGTATACCTCAAATGATAGGAGGACTTGTGGTGTACTTTGTAGGCTTCCTCCTCATCCTCCATCATATCTAGATCACCTGTAGGCTCATCATATGCATCTAATCATGACATGTACCTAGGTATCTTAACCCTAACCACCTTATTCCCAACAAATTGATCCTTCAAATTTGCTATTGTTTGGACAGAAATAGTGCTAGTTAGGGTTTCCTACTGTTTATCGCATTGGACACAATCCTCAACGGTTTCCATGCTTCTTTAGCACTTAATCCCATAAGGTCCCCGCATACTGCATAGTTAATGTCCCTTTTGGTATAGTTATTGATATGATCGAAAAATATTTGAATTCAGGACCATAAGCTGAGGCCATGATGTTGGGACTTTTGGATTAAGTCTTTGTAACAAGTCCACACATCATAAAGGGATTCATCTTGATGTTGTTAGAACATCAAGGTATATCTTTGGAATGGAAAGGGTGGGTTTTGACAAGAGAATAAAATCTCACTTGATAGGAATCTTGTGAGTAGACCTAAGCTAGATAGAATCCGAAACCTAGACTATTCCCTGGAAGCGGCGCCAAAAACTTGATGTGCAGTGATTGCAAACCAAAGTTTTACAATCCTCCTAGGCAGTGTACCTAATCGTTGTAGTGTACTATAGGTAAGACTCGGGGGATTGATCATTCTCTAGGGGAATAGTTTGGTTAGGTTCGAATCGAATGTCACTAAGGTCTAAGGATTGAGGGAAGATTATTTTTGTGTTTTTATGTTTTGTAGAAAGCAAGTAAATCTCAGGTTTTGAATGGGGTTTTTGATTAAGCTAATAACTACTCCTAATTGCAAGAAATAAAATAAACTAGAAAACAATTATACAACAAAGCGTATTTACCTAAGATTCACTGCTCCTTGCTAGCTATCCAATTCTACCTATTGCTTTGTCACCCTCGTAATGTAATGTGTAAGTATCTAATATATTAAACACCTAACTCGGAATCCACCAAAATGGCAAGGTAGTATGAAGACCGTTGCGTATGTATCATCTAACCTAGCCGCATTTCCCTATACATCTTCGCGTTACAATTAAGAAGCTTGTTTTCTAAGGCCTAACACGCACACCATTAACAAGAATCAATAGGAAATAAAAATTACAAACTATAATCAATTAGACTCATTAAATATGTCACTCCTTAATTGGTGAATATGGAGGATCCACAAACATCAATAAGAAAACAATAATATAGCAATCAATGACAAGTTTCATGCAATCCTAAATAAACACTAGATGAATTAGCCAAGCATACTTCAATAAGAACAATCAACAATAAGAATTGAGGACATAATCAAGATATAATCAATAATCCAAACCATTACAAGATTTTTATTGATGGAATAAAACCTTCTAAGTTGCTAAAAAACACCTACCCAAACCTTAAAATCGGACATAGAGTTGGGGGCTTACAAAAAATGAAGTTATGAGGCTGTATATATAGGCATTAGTTGAGTCGTTGGGTTTTGACAATGCCATGATTAATAAGTGACGTCGTCAGCCTGACTTTTTCACCATCATGTCGATCTTCTCGACGCGGTCGTGTGAGCAGTTGAATCGTCAAAATTCGAGTCCGTATGAAGGAGTTATAATCAAAACAATATCTGGTACTTCGTGCGCAAGTTGAATGGTCATCTTTTCTTGTGACGCCGTCATAACAAACTATGATGTCATTGCTCTTGAATATTGATGATGTCAGAGTAAATTCTGACACCGTCTCCACGCACTGTGAAACCATAGCTTGTTCAAAATCTTGTAGAGTTGCATTCTTGTCCTGTTTCTTCCTAAATTGAGTCCAAATCATGTACTTTTCATCCAAGTGCTCCCAAAATGCTAAAATCACAAAAATAAAGGATTTAGGGCGTATTTAGAGTATATTAGCATGATTTTGGGGGTTAAATAATCCCCAAAAAGTGTATAAAATGACACCTCATCAAATACTTATATATTCACATTCGGTATGTTTATATATATCTATGATTGAACTGTCAAGTTAAATTGCTTAAAATTGGATAGTTTACTTGTCGAGATAAATTAAGTATTGGACTTAATTAAGACTGACAAGTAATAGAACATTAATTAAATTGGTTTGGGCTTTAGGCCAATAAAAGGGTGCGTTTGGTTTATTTGGGTCACAAGCCGATTCGAACACCCAAAGGGTGTGTGTTTTTAGGCCGATTTGAACCATAATTGGCGAACCCCACGAGGGTCGAGTTGAACATGTGACACCACGTGGGTATCACCCATCATTCAACTCTCGCCGCTCTTGTGAAATTCTTTAGGTGGTCTTCTGGATCCGCTGTTCCATCACATGTTTTCACATTGGTTGGCATTCTAAATCTTTTTAGAAAGACAAAATTGTTCGATTCGTTTAGTGAACAGAGTACTGGATTCATAATTGTAAGGTTGGTATAAGTCACGATCCTCCCCCATTTGGAGATTTTTGAGAATCTCTTTTACAGTGCCTACTTTCAGCACTATCCTCACGTTCCAACGACTCAACATTGTTCCTTCTAGGAGAGATTTCCTTATCGTGAAGATAATAATCTCACTAAATTTCCCTTTGGCGGGAACTAGAGCAAGTAACATAGCTTCTTATGAGCTTTTTGGCATCTTTCCTTCTTTGCTCTTGCCTTTTGGCTCCTAAACTATAGAAAAAAAATCCTATATCGAGAGGAAGTTTACAACGGAGACCTCATCTGCCTTTCCCTCCTTACCCTAGATTCGTACCTTAGTTCGGAGAAAACACTCCTAGACTAGGACGGGGATGAAGGTTTAGAAATATCCTTTTTTATAAGTAACTTAGACATTTATTTTGAGAATTATGTAGATACTGTTTACAATATTTTACATCATTGATGACATCATCTCCTCTCTATATCTTAGGCAAATCTATCAAGATCACACAAAATATTTTAAGATTTGGCAATCTAAAATTCTGATTTTGTGTCCGGCAGCCGGTTTAATTAGAAAACACAGGTAGGTTCCCTTTTGGAAAAGGAACCACCTAGAACTAGTGAACAGTAAAAGCCAATTCTCTCTAGTTACACTGGATGGTTCCTTTGCAGAAAAGGAACAGTGGGAACCGTGCTACATTGCAAATTTTTACCTATAAATAGCAAGTCATTTCTCACATTTTAATCACCCATTCTCATTATAATCTTACGCATAATCTAATTTCTCTCTTGTTTTCCGATCTAGATAGCTTTCATATATCATTTGTAGGTAATTCTCTTAATAGAAGAAATTGTTGAAATTGCATACGAGATGATCAAGTTCAAGCAATCTTGTTTTGCATCTCCATCATCTCATCAAGATCACTTTGTTGCATCTTGTACATCATTTAGTTGTTGTAGTGTCATCCATCATCCTTGTAAAAAGAGTGTGATCGCATTGGGTCGGTTATACCTTTGTTAGAACCCGATATCTAGCTTTGTACCGTTAAAAGGTATAAGCGACATTATGAGGCTTCTCTGCCGGTTAAAGGAGATTGGTGACTAGTGTTTACGAAATCTTGAGTAGGTGACTCGGGGAGTGAAGTAGGGAAACGAAGGTGTCCTTGTAGCTGAACCACTATAAATGCTTGTGTCTCGGTTCTATCTTTTCTTACTCTATCTTTACTTTATTTACATTTTATATTTACATTATACATCGTACAACAATCAATATCGTCAACTTCACATAAACTCAAACTATAATTTTGAAAAAGCTAATTTTAATTGGTAAAACTATTCAACCCTCCTTTCTAGTTTTCCACAATTGGCATCAAGAGCAAGGTTATCAATGTTTTTAAAGTATATTGTATTTTAAATTTTAAAACAATCAAATGGTTTCGGAAAACTACAAAGAGAGTCAATGTATGCAAAGACCACCTCTCTTTAAGGCTAATTGCTTTAAATATTGGAAAAATAGGTTTGAAACTTATGTGAAGTCTAAAGATATTGATCTTTAGCATATTATAGTTGATCGTGATTACAAGCCTACAATTAAGAATAAGGATACCGATAAGGAAGATACATTTCCTTATGAAAAATTAGAAGAGGTTTTCTATAATGCTTTACCTAAAAAGGAATATAAAAGAATTTTCATGTGTAAAACCGCTAAAGATGTTTGGAACTCACTTATAATTACTCATCAAGGTAACAAACAACTTAAGGATAATAAAATAGATTTGTTTGTTCAAAAATATGAAGAATTTATTATTTTTGATTATGAAACCATTGATTGCGCATTTGCTAGATTTAGCACTATTATTAATTCTTTAAAAGTACTTGGTGAATCTTTTTTAAGTCGTAATCATGTTAGGAAATTTTTGAGGGCTCTTCCTACTAAATGGCGTCCGAAGGTAACCTCTAGATGAACTCATAGGTAACTTAAAGGTCTATGAGGTAGTGCTTGAGAAGGACTCGAAGGCTTCTAAAAACAAGAAGGAAAAGTACAAGTCACTACCTCTAAAAGCAAAGAAAGTATCAAGTGACGAAGAGGTCTTATGTTCGGGTAGTGATGATGAGGAATATGTCATAGCGGTAAGGGATTTCAAGAAATTCTTTAGAAGAAGAGGAAAGTTCATCCGACAACCACACGACGATAAAAAGAACTTTCGAAGAGCGAGGGAAGAGAAGAAAGGCAAAGAGAGGCAAAGATGCTTCAAGTGCGGTGATCTATGTCACTTTATAAGTGATTGTCCCAAACACTCCTTTAATGACCAAAAAGAATTCGTTGGAGGGTGTTGGAGCGATAGTGAAGAAGAGGACGACTCCAAGAAGGATGAAATTTGTCTCATGGCACATGACTTGAATGAGGTACTCTCCGAATATAGTAGTTCATCTATAGATGGTGAATCCTTACAAAATGAATATAACAAACTATGCAAAGTTAGTCTTAGGATAATCAACAAAAACAAACACATAAAGACTAAAAATGAATTGCTAGACAATGAGATTTGTGATCTTAAGAAAATGTTAGAACGGATAAAGAAAAAATAAGGAAATTAGTGTGGAATGTGAATCATGCATTGAACTCCGTTCTAAAATTAACTCACTTTCATTAAAACTAGCTAAGTTTGAAAATAGTCGCCATTTCTTACAAGAAATGATTGAAAACCAAAGATCACAAAAAGATAAAAAGGGACTTGGATTCACAGAAGATAGAGCTTCGACTAGCGAAGCAAAAATGGGAAAATTGGGTCAAGAAAATTAGAAAACGTCTTCTGTAGAACCGGCTGTGACGGTTCCCTCTGCAAGGGAACCGGCTAGTGAAGTCGAAAGGAACCGGTGTTCTGCAGAAGATTGTGCAAACTCAGATTCAAATCTAATAAAAAGAACTAGCTTTGTACAAACAACTAAGAAGAGTTCACCTAGTACGACTGTAGAAGATACCAAACTTCCTTCGGGTTTAAAACTCGAAAGGGGACCTAGAAAAGGAAAAATCCAAACACCCCCTAAGACGACCTTTAGAAGACCTAACAATATTTACCCTAAAAGTGACTACCACCGAGTTGGTTGGAACTACTCTCCACAACAAGAATACCAAGCCTAACCACCTAACTTTGGACCTTGGGGACCTTACCCTCCATATCCATATATGAACCAACCAAACGGCATGTTTAACACTAACGGACCCATGAGATATTGGGGACCAAACGCTTGAGTTATTTTGTGCTTTTAGGTACGTCTAAAATAATAAATTAGAACCGAATGAATGGATCAAGGATAGTGGATGCTCATGACATATGAGGGGTAATAAAGATCTCTTCTCAACATATGAAGCCATAAATGAAGGTAACATGGTGTTTGGTAGTAACACTAAAAGCAAGATTATTGGCAAAGGTATGATTTCTCATAACTCTCTAACTATTCATGATGTTAGTCACGTAGAAAAATTAAATTTCAACTTGCTAAGTATAGGACAAATATGTGATAAAAAGTGCAAAGTACTATTTAGCAAAACCGGTAGTGAAATACTTAAAGACGACATTATCATAGGAAGAGTGATTAGGAAAAATGGTCTTTATATAATCAAAATAGGTAACTCACCTAAAGATAGTCTTTGTCTAACTTCGATGGATGATACTTCGACCTTATGGCATCAGAGATTGGGTCACGCCAATATGCGAGTTATACAATCGCTATCATCTAAGGAGCTTGTTCGAAATTTACCAAAGCTAAAATTTGAAAATCATTTTTGTGATGCTTGCAACATAGGAAAACAAGTACACGCAAGCCATAAGGCTAAAAACATGGTTTCAACTACTAAGTGTCTAGAACTTTTACATATGGACTTGTTTGGTCCATCGGCCGTCCAAAGTTATAGAGGAAACTACTATACTTTGGTCATTGTCGATGACTATTCAAGATATACATGGACTAGATTTTTGAAACACAAAAATGAAGCTTTTGAACATTTTGAAATTTCAAGCAAGAAAATTCATGTCCAAAAGTGTTGTCCCATTGTGTCGATTTGTACGGATCACGGTCGGGAATTTGATAATGAGGTTCAATTTGGAGCATTTTGTGATGCTAATGGTATCACTCGCAACTTTTCGGGTCCTTGAACTCCTCAATCAAATGGAGTAGTCAAACGTAAAAATAGAACTTTACAAGAAATGAGTCGCACTTTGCTCAAATGAATAATCAATCCCTCAAATTTTTTTGTGTAATGCCATTGACACCTCCACCTATATCTTAAATAGAATTTTAATTAGAACTTTCCTCGAAAAAACTCCTTACGAGCTTTTCAAAGGTAAGAAGCCATGTTTAGAATATTTTAAAGTTTTTGGTAGTAAATGCTTTATTCTTAACACTAAAGACTATCTCACTAAATTCGACCCTAAATTAACTAAAGGCATCTTCCTTGGATATTCTCCCAATAGTAAAGCTTATATAATTCTAAACAAAGAAACCCTAATGATCGAAGAATCTTTAAATGTAAGATTCGACGAAAGTCCACCTCCTAAATCATCACCGTTAGTAGATGATGATATAATCGAAAGTCAAATCATAGAAAAGCAAATAGAAGATATAGAAGATAAGGAAAATGGACCATTAAACAAAGAAATTGTTAATCTCAAAGAATCTAAAGATCATCCCATAGAAATGGTCATAGGAAAATTAAATGAGAGAACCTTAAGATCTCAAGTTCAAAACCAAAGCAACTTCTTTTGTTTTGTATAATCCGTAAAAGCTAAAAATGTTAAAGAAGCCATTCAAAACAAAAGTTAGACTATGGCTATGTAAGAAGAATTAAACCAATTTGTAACAAACAATGTTTGGAGTCTTGTTCCACCACCCGAAAATCAAACGGTTATTGGTACAAAATGGGTTTTCAA
>BQNB010172340.1:0-13472 GCA_026074375.1 Tanacetum coccineum
GGGTATGTTTGGCGCAATGGGCTGGGGCCGGGGCTTATATTAAAAGCCGAAAACTGAAGCTTATATTTTTATAAAGTTGTTTGGCGAATTAGTTGGAGCTGAAGCTTATTAATGTAAATCGCATAAAACTACATCAAATTAAAATCACATATATTTCCAGCTTTTACGTGATAATACATTATATTTTGAAGGATATTCAAGTAATTTGATTAACTATAAGCCCCCATAAGCCCCTCTTTATGGGCTTGGGCTTATGGAGACTTATGATTCATAAGCCCGCGTGACAAACGCAACTTATTTTATAAGCTCACTTATTTTAAAAGTCCACGCCCCTATAAGCCCCATAAGCCCCTATGCCAAACATACCCTTAGTATTCAAAAGGTTGTTTGGAAATGAGTGTTCAATGTTTTTTTTAAACACAACTTGAAAAAGTGTTTAGCTTTAGTGTTTAGCTTTACATCATTTAACACTTAATAATCACATCTACTGGTTGCTAGCAGAAACCAAACAAGTTCAATTCATTGCAAAAAAAAAGCGCTTATGAAATTACACTATACAAAATTCAATTAACTCAAAGACGAATAAGCAAAACCCAGTTCACAATCACGTGGAATTACAAAACCTATATTTCAAATTTACAAATATAGAACCCAATTTCAAGACATAAAAAAGTACCAATTTTTTATAAAATTTAAGGTTTATAATTAGCAACCCTAATCTCGTCAATAAGCAAAACCCAGTTCAGAATCACACTCTATTTCATCAAATTACAAAACCCATGTTTCAATTGAACCCAATTTAAAGATATAAAAAGTTAGGGTTTATAATAAAAATGAAGTACCAAATTGGAAGAAATGACGGGAGATGAGAAGAAGCCTTTGGATGGAAGATTTAAAAGAAACTTTGAAGCGTTTTTTGACATGCTTTTTTACACCGTCGGAAGGTCAGACTGTGTTTTTGTGTGTGTGATTTTACTACCCGCGAAATGGAATGTTCAGTTTTTTATGAAAAACAAACGAATACAGGGGGTGTTTATTTGGGCTTAGCGGGTGTTTGTTTCGTATTAGGGTTTGTTTCGTATTAGGGTGGAAGGGGTTTTTACGCGCCACGTCAACTTCACATTATCAAAAGAGAATTGGTACATCCACGTAAGATTTACAAAGACAAATCCACACAATGATGTGTCATGAAAACTATTGGTAGTATCTCTCATCTTTTTTATTCTTTTCATATATATGTATTCACAAATCAACTTACACATCATTTTGTGAATTTTCTTTTGTAAAACTTATGTGGATGTAGCATTCCTTTTATCAAAAAACTCTTTTTATTTTTTCTTTTAATTTCCTTTCAAGCATTTTAGCACCCTCTTTCTCTTTCATTATTTTTTTTCTATTTTTTATCATTTAAAAATGAGAGATGATTTGCACACTCTTCAAATTGAATGACACACTCAAAAGTATTACGTATTGATATTTATACCCATTAATCACCTCTACTCGTGTTCACCATTACAAGGGTATAAAAAATAAAAAAAAAAAATTCGTCATATACAACACTTTTGGAGTTGTGTCAACTCAAATTAGATGAGTGTGCAAATCACATCATTTTAAAAATACCTACAAAACACAAATACTCACCCACAACACAATAAAAATTATTTTCTCTCTCCTATAAAATATACTTTATTCTCTTGATACTCACAGGAAAATAGTCTCGAATTCAAAGTAATTTTATGTTTTCCCGAAAGTTAGGTGTGGTTTTCTCGAAAGGAAAGTGAAAATTAGAAGTAGTTTTTGCTTTTCCCAGCCCCCACACCTCCCACACTTACATGTGAGCTTAGTTGATTTTGGCTTATATAACATAAGCCTTAATTTCCTAGCTTGATTTCGGCTTATATAACATAAGCCTTAATTTCCTAGCTTATTTTGAAATGTTGGGTTTATATAAGTTTATCGTATCGTAATAAACTTATAAGATAAATTACACGTTTCGTCCCTATGGTTTACCCAGATTACACGTTTCGTCCCTATTTGATTTTCCCTATGGTTTACCCAGATTACACGTTTCGTCCCTATTTGATTTTAATTACATAGATAATACCTATTTTATCAAACATGTTTCATTGATAGTCTATATTATGGAAAATAAGAACTTTCCGTGTAACGCATTTCAAACAAATTTATTACACAATTGGTCCTATTTTTGACAAAATGGACCATCAATGCGAATTAGTTTGAAAAACTAGGGACGAATTGGTGTACTTAAAATCGAAATAGGGACCTAAATGTGTTATTTGGTTAAACATAGGATGAACGTGTTGTAATTTATTCAAACTTATATGAGCCCACAAGTGTCAAAATAAGCCGGAAAATTAAGACTTATGTTATATAAGCCGAAATCAAATAAGCTCATAAGCCCACAAACAAACACCCCCATAGCTCGCTTATGGCTTATGCGGTTTTCGGCCTTATTACAACATGATAAGCTTATATGAGCCAAAAGTTTTGAAATAAGTGACAAAATCTGAGTTTCTAAACATAAGCCGAAAACTACATAAGCCATAAGCCCGTTGTATAAGTCGAAAGAGGTGGCAAAAGTTGCCCAAATAGCAACTTATGGGCCTTTTTTGACATTTTTTTAAAAGTTATGGGCGTTTTTTGCCTCACCCTTATTTTGTTATGGGCTCTTATGGGCGGAGAGAGAAATATGAATGGGCTAAATGGGCGGAAATGATAAATAAGAGGGCGAATTTTGCCCAAATGGCAAAACCTTTTTTGTCCCGTTTCTTTTTCTTTCTTTCTTCTATGCTTTATTATTCTTTTTCTTTTTTGTCTCGTTTTTCACCTTTTTGCACGTTTTTCGAACGTTTCCTCTACTTTTTTACGTTATCGTCCGTTTTTAACGATTTCGTCTGTTTTTTTACGTTTTCGTTTGTTTTTTTACGTTTTCGCCCGTTTTTTACTCTTTCGCACGTTTTTTTACGTTTTCGCTCGTTTTTACGTTTTCGTCCGTTTTTTTACGATTTCGTCTGGTTTTTACGTTTTTCGTTTTTATGGGTTTTTTTTTTTTTTTTTTTTTTTTTTACGCTTTGTCTGTTTTTTTACGTTTTCGCTTGTTCCTTTTACTGATTTCACCCTTTTTTTTAAGTGCTTCGTCGGTTTTCTTCACCTTTCATACGTTTTCGCCTTTTTTTTACGTTTTCGCTCGTTTTTTTTACGTTTTTTATGTTTTCGTCCGTTTTTTATGTTTTCGTTCATTTTTTTAAGAATTTGTGGGTTTTTACGTTTTCGTATGTTTTTTACCGTTTTCGCGGTTTTTTTACATTTTCGCACGTTTTTTTTTTTTTTACGTTTTCGTCTGTTTTTTTCGTTTTCGCCCTTTTTTTTACGTTTTCGTCCGGTTTCTTACGTTTTCGTCTGTTTTTTATGTTTTTCGTACGCTTTTTTTACGATTTCGTCTGGTTTTTTTTTTACATTTTCGTCTGTTTTTTACGTTTTCGCTCGTTTTTTTCGTTTTCGCCCGGTTTCTTACGTTTTCGTCTAGTTTTTTACGTTTTCGTCCGTTTTTTCGTTTTCGTCCGTTTTTTACGTCTTCGTCCGTTTTTTTACGATTTTCGTACGTTTTTTACGATTTGTCTGAGTTTTTACCGTTTTCGCGTTTTTTACGCTATCGTACGTTTTTCTACGATTACGTCTTGGTTTTTTACGAAAACGTAAAAAAAACGGACGAAAAACATAAAAAAAACGTTTCGAAAACGTAAAAACGAACGAAAACGGTAAAAACGGACGTAAACGGAAAAACGGACGAACGTAAGAAAACGGACGAAAAGTAAAACCGGACAAAAACGTAAAAAACGGATGAATACGTAAAAAACAAACAAAAACGGACGAAAACGTAATAAAACGAACGAAAACATAAAAAACCAAACGAAATCGTAAAAAACGGACGAATACGTAAAAAACAGACGAATACGTAAAAATACGGACGAAAAAGTAAAAATACGGACGCAACATAAAAAACCAAACGATATTGTAAAAAACGGACGAAAACGTTAAAAAAAATAACGAAAATGTAAGAAACGGACGAAAACGTTAAGACAACAGACGAAAACGTAAAGGGAAAACGGGAAAAACGTAGGAAAACTGAGCGAAAACGTTATAAAAAACACGGAGAGAACGTAAAATAACGGACGAAAACATAAAAAAACAAACGAAATCGTAAAAAACGGACGAAAACGTAGAAAACGGACGAAAACGTAAAACAACGGACGAAAACGAACGAAAACGTAAGAAAACGGACGAAAATGTAAGAAAACGGACGAAAACGTAAAAAAATGGCAAAAACGTAAAAATACGGACGAAAACGTAAAAAAACGTGCGAAAACGTAAAAAACCAGGCGAATACGTAAAAAAGTGCGAAAACGTAAGAAAATGTCCGTAAACGTACAAAAATGTCAAGTAGCCCATTTATTCCATGAGTGCCCGTTTTAGCCCGTGCCCGTTTTGGCCCGTGCCCGTTTTAGCCCGCGCCCGTTTTAGCCCGCGCCCGTTTTAGCCCGTGCCCGTTTAGCCCGGTGCCCGTGCCGCCCGTTTTGCCGCCACAAACACCCCCGTAGTTAGGTAATCAAAAGTTCCGTGTAAGATAATATGTGAAAGATAATGTTTATACTGATTTAACAGCTCGCTCAGAGAGTGTTGGTTCGTTCTATTGAACATGCCCGGGTTTTCTTTTTTGCGAAGTCTTGTCTTCGGAGATCAACTGATTAAGTTGCACGTGTGAAAGCTTATCGTAAAGTTGTTGAGTTAGGCGTCTAAAAATTAGCCTCAAAGTTGCTATTTGAATTATCCAAGGATAATGTGTAGAAGACGATGTTTAGACTGATGTAGCGGCTCGTTTAAAGTGGTATATGTTCCTAAAGAACATGACCATTTCTTTTTTGTTGCAAAGTTTCATTTTTCGAAACCAACCAAGTCACACATATGAAGGCTATAGCCTCAAAGCCTTTTTGAGATTGATCAGAAATATAACTCTTATTGTTGTTTTAGCAAATCATAGAAACATACAAAATGCCATAAAGAATTTATCATTTTTAACAAATTTAATTGGTTTATCATACTGTGAAGACGTATAAAACTGCTACATCGAATGACTATCAATTGCCGATCTTCTATCACTTAACGATAAGCTTCAAGTTACGAAGGGCAGCATCTAATAAATAGTACAAGTGACTCACATCTCGGTTTAACTTGCCGAAGTGGTAGGTTCACACCCATCATGTACACATGCCAACACATCCCTATAGTCTCTTGATATTGTGAAGTTATCGTACACGAGTCCATCCCTACTCTTCTTATACTCGAAAAGAAGCGAAGAGTGGTTAAATGCGGTAAGTTTGACAAACCCCCAATCAAGATCCTTATACAAACTCCAAATGGTATCAATTGTTGTAAAATCTGATAAATGACTTCCTCCTCCACCAACGACAACGTGGATTGTCCCA
This sequence comes from Tanacetum coccineum, assembly GCA_026074375.1. Taxonomy (NCBI): domain Eukaryota; kingdom Viridiplantae; phylum Streptophyta; class Magnoliopsida; order Asterales; family Asteraceae; genus Tanacetum; species Tanacetum coccineum. The sequence goes on from BQNB010172340.1 coordinate 5,505, forward strand.
TTAACGGTGCCAGAATAAGAATATCTTTCCGGGTTTACACATTGGTTCTACACAACCATCAGAATTAAATATCAGTATATGAATATAAATCAAAGAAATTGGTTCTCTATTTTGTAATACTATACTAAAAAATTTATTTGGTTATTGTCCCGATATTCTGAATAAACACTAAGACTGTTTAGCGTTATTAACAAGATTACTTAAAATATCACTCATGGGAACATGTTTCAAAACATGCCACACTTTTGGCGAAAAGATACGGTTGGTGACAAAAAGGTAACCTGAAAGTTTACCTTTTTGGCCAGTTACCCAACCCGCCTGACCCACCCATTTTTCCACGTCTAGTGTATGTGGCCGTTTTTCCTTTACTAGGCTATGCGCAAGACATTCAATATATAGTAAGCAGAAAGAGTAATAATAAAAATACCTGGTATATAGGGCATGTTCTTTCATAATTATGGACATGTCCATAGAACGCAATATCCACTTTATATTTCTGCCATAGCTTCTGCAAATGTTCTCTTCCCATGGGTTCTTCAAATGAACCCTCCTGGGCATACCAACTGTTGGAAGAATATCCAAGCACACGATGAGCAGCGAAGATCAGCCATGGCTGTTTATTTCTGTCAACTGATGCAAGACACTTTTCAATCCATTTGTACTGTTCCGAACCCTCTCTCCAATCATGCTCTGAATCAGCTATGCAGAAGTGAAACATCCCATAATCTGTTGAGTACCTGTTAACAAGTACAAATATGACTTAGGAAGTTAATATACATCATATACACACATGGTCCTATTGGAGAAGCTATCATTGTAATCCTTTTTATGTATAATATGAAAGGCCTTTGGCCTAGCGGCATGCAAGTGTGCCCATCAACCAAGAGATTGTGTTCAAGTCTCGCTGGAGATATTTGTGAGATATGTGGTATGCAGGTGTGTTACAAATTGTATTTATAAAAAATAATAAAGACTCGTATTTCTTACCAAAATTTAGCCCTATTATCTGCAGGAACATAATACATGGTCTCAGCAGGCACACCACACTCTCCACCTGAATCTTTAGTATTATAAAAGCCACCAGAATCGGGCCAGGATCGTTCATGGTTGCCACTGCAGATTGTAAACTAAAGTTATTTCAATTATAACTAAAAGATGCTAATACATACAGGTAAACATTTTGACCCAATCCATTTACTTTAAAGTTAGGGATGGGTTCAATTGGGTTCTGCTAATATATAAAGGGCAACCTTTGAATTGAATTTAGCTTAAAAGGAAACGGGTTGAAGTCACCCAAAGTGTATATCATTTGATTCATAAGACTGGAATAATATCATTGTTGTGATCATATCTGACACACTGTATATTTCTTAAAAAATATCAGGAAAGAAATTGTTTTGGTTAACCTAACCTAGCCCATACCGAAAATTACATGTTTTGACTTGAACCCCTTTTGACCCACTACTCAAATCACCTTTCACGGTCTCTACAGACTACAAGTACAGAAGAAACCCGAACCTGGCAACCATGTAAGGCTTTATTGATGCAATGGGTTCAACTTGTGCTGTGAACTGGTCCCATTGTGAGAGATATCCGTTTGCATATGGCATATCACCTATATGGAAAACTATATCATAATTATCAAGATCACTGATTAACTGGTCTGTCGTAATGAGTGCTCCTGGCTGATAACAAGCATACTCATTTGAGCCATCACGTTCCGCCTGAAAGATGGTTGTATCAGAAATGTGAAACAGTTTTCGAAATATCAATTTAGTGACAAATTGTATTTAAACTGATAATAATATCATTATTATATTATCACCTTCCCCATGTCTCCAAAAATAATAACACGCTGCAATGAGTCTTGTCCTGGATATGGAGATGATTTGAATGAATACATTTTACTATACACAGTCGATCCATTCAACAACCTATGTCCGATCCTATAATTATACCTGGAAAATTGTTGTTGCAACCAAATTTGGGTCACGAGAAAAATAGCACGGTCTTATCATAATATTGAAAATTGTCCAAAATATGGAATACACATACACAGTGTTTGGCCACAGTTCCTTTAAGAAACTAGTGTGTATAAAACCAGGATCACGCCATCCAACAGTTCGTGCAGGTGGACCTGCAGTGCAACTGATTAATCTTCAAAGAAGCCACAAAAGCAAAAATATTATGAGGGAATGTTTGGGAGCAATGCTAGACTCAAACGATTTTTACAAACAAAAATCCACACATACATGTGGCATGTGAGGTGTACCAATTAGGTTGCATGAAGTTTTCTCTTTCTTGCTTTTCACTTTCCATAATCAAGTGACACCTATATGCGTGGATATTTTTTGTAAAAATTATGTGAGTCTAGCATTTCTCAATGTTTGGATTTGCGTTTTAAGACTGATATCATATTATTCAGATGTGCAATACACGGTTCCTATGTTTGGAGAAACAGATCCGGCTTCATATGAGCCATCACGTTCTACCTAATTACTCATTTATCCTAACGTAACTGAAGAAAAATTTACTCCAGTTTCACAATATGTATCTTCTTTCTTCACAAGAATATCTTTTTTTTGGTTTCTCCTTTCATTTATTTATTTTCTTAAAAAGTCAGAATTTGATTATTGTAAACGATCTATGTACCTACATGGCTATGTCCTTAACAACCGCATTGAACAGTTCATGGATGCATCAACTAGTATTTATAAGATGATTCGACCTGAGACTTACCTGATACGTGTTGGATTATGTGAGTTGGACTAGCACATTATACGACTAGAAATGTGTGAGCCTATTGGGGGCACACACGTTAAAACATTTAGAGTGCGTTTGTTACTTCACGTGGCTTTCTAATTGTAAACCAAAGAACAAAAACGACTAGGACAAGAATCTATGGCTGTCCTAAATGTATTAGAGCTGGCTATAAGGTTCATTGTGAGTGTCTAGATACGTTTCTTAGAGATGAGGGTAAAGAGAGAGTTGTGATAAGACTAAACTTATAGTTTCCAAGTCTTATCACAATTAGGGGTTGGAGCTATAAAAGGATCTCATCCCTAGCTCATATTTACGAAATATAGATCCCTAATACTCTCAAAATACCTGCTACTCTTCTCCCTAAACAATAACAGCCGAATATCAAGCCCTAATTAGGGTTCTTGCATTTTCGGTTCTTTCTTTATACTTTCTGCCAAGTTCGGTTGATACAAAAGAATCAATTCAATTGTGATTTGATCCCAAGGCTGTTTCAGAAGGTGTAGGATATTGGTTTACTGGTTTCTCAGGTGTGACAAGCGTTAGAAACAAGCTGGGATTATTTAGGTGATTTTCGGTGGTACTGTAGCAACCGAATTCGGTGAATATCCTAGGCAAGCATCCTGATTTTCGGTCCATTATACTAGGGTGGTTTTTGGTTCCATATTCAGGTTGTTTTGGTATACAAAGGTTGTATTGGGTACACGTGAAGTAGGACTAGCATCCGGGCGCATTCGTTGGACGTGTTTGTGTGAGCACTCGTAGAGGTGACATCTTAGTCACTTTGTTTCATTAACATTTGATTCATCAAGAGGTTATGTTTCTTTTCCCCTTTGTTTATTTATTGTGTGTTAATCATATACACCATATTAGATCCATATCCGCTGCGTACTCGTAGTTGTTAATGGTTAACAGTTTATCAAATCCCAACAGTGGCATCACGAGCCAACTCGTTTGGTGTATTATGGGTTACACACATAATTAAACACGCTTAGGGCTGCATGAAATCTAGTTTATTTATTGTTTTATTGGAAAATTATGGCAATGACATGTAATCCTTGCCATAAATAATGAATAAACACCCAGAATCAATTGCAATGCTACTTGATAATAAGAATAGATTAAAATTAAAAGTTAATTAAGTTGTCATGTTACTCTATTCTTGTTTTATCTCGGCTGTAAGACTCACGCAATCATGTTATATGATGGATGTGGCGATCTAGGCACTTTAGCAGAAAACCTAGTGAGAGTCTTATGGTTCTCCAATTGGGGAAGACTCTTTTGAGAACTCGAGGCATTATATGATTACTGCTTTCTTTATAAGAGTTTGTCTTCAATTTTACTCCAATTTTCTGTCTGTTTTAATTGCTTATATGTGATATGCCATATGATGCTTAATATTTGCAAATAGACTTTATGAAACTCTAAATAAAACGGACTTATACTTATAGAGAAATTTAGATTAAACATGTCTAGTATTACACACGTAAGCATACTCCTTGTGACCAGTTATGTGTTATTTGCGAAACCGGGGTTTTTGGACAAATTAATACGGACATTAAACTATGAAATTTGATTTCTTGTGAAGCTTTAGTTTTATATGCGCAATATGGGGTTGAATTGATCTTTAATCTTCTCCCGCCCCACTACATGCTTCGACATATGAGGGAATTATTGGAATTACTTGTGTCTTCGGACGCATGTAGGAGTACAATATAGGGTTTGATCAATTTGTAATCCCACCATATTGGCAACTATAAAACTAATGTTAACAAAAGGGATTTCTTAACATATAATAGCATCATTAGTCAATTGGAAGTACGGCTCACCCATTGTTGAACAAACTATAAGAGAAGTTTAAGGTGGGTGTAGCTACGACACCCCAAAAGAAGTCAGGTTTTTAATAAGCTTCGCGCTGACCTGCTTCTCCGCTTCTTTGTACGTCCAAAATGGAGCTACCGAGAACAATTGACAAAATGATGTCTATTCTAAAAAGGTTAACAAAATGTTTTCTTAACTTTGTGCTACAAGTTGTTTTGCATGCTTCTTGTACACAATTTTGTCACATTTATGTGTATACCCAATGTGAAGTTTTAAGTCTATGCCAGCCAAATGAAGAACACGTGCTTTTGGAATGTCTTCTCTGGTCAGACCTCAGGGCCTTTCCAACCCATGGCGAATTTTTTCCATTGGTCAGACCTTTGTCAATTTTCGCACGTTCTCTTTTGGTCGACTTAAATCGAGTTACCTGGTCAGACCTCGGACCCGAGGCATAAGATGAGACAAAACATGTACATGACCTTACTATATGAGTTACTAAAGTCATGTGTCTCATAAATCTAAGAGTTGCATTAACAATGCAATTAACGCTCGTCGCTTACCTCTTGCCCTACTTGTTTACCCACTGGTCAGACCTCTGGTAATAAGTGGGAGGACAAGTTGGATCTTAGTCTTATTAGTAATTAATTGGGTAGTTAATTCTTTTAAGAATTTAATTATCGAAAATACTAAATAGAACTTTCTATGTTCTGTTAATTGTGTTATTGCAACATAATTCGTAAACGGACGTTTGTTTTCTCATAGAATACAAACATAGTCTCTTTTCTGGCAAAAAGAGTGAGACTCACTCCTATCTCTTCTCATTGATTGACAAGAATAAGATAGAGTTATAATTGAATTTTTCTCAATTATATTTAAACTCACTTTCAATTTTTCATTACCCTTCCGGGTCTGAAAATCTTTGAAGATAAAAATATTTGTGTAACTAGAGAACATTGTGTCTATAGCTACCAAATAATGACATCTTGCACTTGTCACGATGTATGAGTTTAACCGCAATGAGTAAAGAAAATTGCTAGCAGGTCTTCTAGGTAAATTTTCTTGGACTCGATTCATTCCTTATAGTGCTAAACACCCTTGTGGTTAGACAGACAGATTAAGGAGGAAATGCATGCTAAATATTCAAGTTAATGAATACATGATGGCTAGTCCCTCATCTACATAAGTAGAACTTCATATACTCTGTACAATACCTAAGTACATTGCTACTTGTAGGCATTCTAAGAGAGTAGGAAAGTAAATTAATCGCTAATTGCTTTCTACTGGTGATGTAACACTTACAATGTTGACAAATCCAGTGGGAGCCTTGCGTTTCATTACTGAAAAAACAGTCATGTAATGTTGTCAAATTCAGTGGGAGCTACAAGATTCATTTCCTTGTGAGTTGCCCATATTATTTCTAGCTTGCTTTGAAATAATATATATTACTTTCCGAATATGAACAACCATTGTCTAAAGGAAGATTGCATTTTATTTTATAGGATAACTACTTGTTGCTTTCCTGGAACGTTATCTATAAAATAATAATCCACGATTCCTTATTCAACATTATGGTTCGAAATCTACTTGTAATATCTATGACACTATCATATTGTTTAAACAATTGAATGCTTGCCGTATGGTTTGTCTACTTTAGATAATGTTGTCTTGTACACAAGTGGGAGAAATCCTAAGTGTGTGCAAGGAACAACATATAACAATATGATTAATTGGTTTCTCTTGACCGCAAGGTAAGAAAGCAAGTAAATCTACTAGGACTTAAACACACAAGATGTTTGTTGCCCTATTACATTTAAAAGTCAAGATATAATATAAAGATACTTCAACTTATTGACTATATGATTTAGTCAAAATAATTATGGTTAATTATATAATGATGATTCTGAAGTATGAAATTAACTTGAAATTACCATTGAACTCAAGAGTTTGCGTTCATAATTACTTTAGTTAATATAATTATGTTTGCTTGTTAACACATAATTATAAAGTCCTTGAATCATTCAAGACTCATAACATAAAGTAAGTAGTAAAATGGTTGTGTCTTCTTGTTAACACATCATCATGTCCTTTGAATTATTCGAAGACTTGTAACGTATAACTTGACATGTTCTGTTTTCTTGAAACACATGAACATAGAGTTAACATAAGGTCCTTGAGTTATTCAAAGACTCATAACGTATACTTGACATGTTCTGTTTTCTTGAAACACATGAACATAGAGTTATTGTACTATTTAAAGATATATACGTTATAGCATGCACTTGGTTTTTAAATACTTTGTATTCAATTTGGCTCGACCTAATTGACAAGTATTTGATCCAAAGAGAATTAAGTTATCTAAGGAATTCTGATGGAGTCTCACAATTCCAATACTCATAGAATACCACACTATCATGGTATGTCTAATGGGTTGAAACAAACTATATTCGTATTGTTTGATTTCTGATAATTATAATTGCTCTACCTCCAAAATCTATCAAGGTTATAAATTTGCGTGTGTCATGGATACACTCAATATAGTTAAAACCTAGAAGGTATTCAAGACATTATCCTTTTATGGATTGGGATGAATCCCATTATGTCTTGATTAAAGTTCTGAAATTTGTTAATATATTATGAAGCATATTATTAACAAGCTAGAGAGGAGAACTATAAAATGTATTTTGTATTTCCCAATTAAGAACAATTCATTGTTGCTTAAATACTTAGTATTTAGAGAATTATCTCTACTTACAAAAGTAAGTGGGAGCATCTATAAATCTTGAAGATATTCAAGAACAAAATACACAACCTTCTGAATTCACTTGCTGATGTCATACTAAGGTTAAGCATGAAAATGTCGAACCAAAGTATAATGTAACTCTCATTCATATATCCGCAAGGATGCCTCATCAATAGAGTGATATTTTTATATCAATGTTGAGGAATATAAGTTGAGGGTCATAATAAACCTGTTAACTAATAAGATGAATTATCACATCTTGGATCTGATAAATATCTTAGAAATATGAATGATAAGATACAGTCCTTAAAAGACAAATCAATGTTTTAAGCTTGATTGATCTTTTACCAAACAGTTAAACTAGAAGGTAATAATGAGTTTTTTTAAAGAAAGGATCATAAGGACAAAATTGTATACATATTAATGTCTGACTGATGACAAGAATTTTTAATCTTACTCAAGCAATTGACTATGATTAAATCTTTCTTTTCTACACGTATTAATTATATAAAGATAACTAATTGTCATATAGGTTTTCTTGAATCTGACATAAGGCGAATTAAGGATCATAACTCTTTTTTCTTATGATTGCCTTTTGCGAGGACGGTGTGTAATCAAAAGGGGTTATGAGTTTAAAATAATCTTTA
>BQNB010172342.1:0-13472 GCA_026074375.1 Tanacetum coccineum
TTAAAATATTTTAGTGACAAGTAATTTATGTAAACCGTGTCAGGTTCGTTTACTCGTTTAAATTTCAGTTTCGTGGTTACTAATCCTATGTCGTCGTGAAAAAAAAGAATTGTTGTTTTAAGTTTTCTACCTATTCGAAACAGTCTTGTTTCGTTAACGCATCTGCCCACCCATTTTGGCCTAGGTTGAGACGACCCGAGAGCTTGAAAATCATTCATGTTTCAATAATTCTTTGCAACTAAGTTTTTATAAAACAATTACCTATATGTGGCCCTACATCTATATATATAAACAACCCATGTGGTCCTTGGCTCCCCTTCTTCCCTGTTCGGTAGCAGTCAACCCAACAGTGGGGTTGATAACCACTGTTGTAGTTTCTTTCTTCACGTGAGGTAACACACAAACATGTAAATATATATTTGTTTCTCACGATTCCATTTTATCGGGTTAGCCACTATCTAGTTGAATACTGAGGCGTAAGGACGTTGTTACGTCCTTTGCAGCCCGATAGTGCGACAATGACAGCCTGTTCATGGCTTACTTGTGTGCATTGACACGTCCCATGGTGCAACCCATGGTGCAACACGTCCCATGGTGCAATCTGGGCACGAACCAACGAGCAAGCATTGTTCGTCTTTAGCAGCGTCTGCGACGCACCCATAGCGAGAAAAAGGGTCATTGTGGTTCGTCATGGGTTACTTGGTCACACTCTTAGTGTATGTCGAGGTCATAAAATAAGAACTTCTACAACATTTCATGCGTCAACCCAAGGTTTATTAATCCCTAATGAGCCAACGTATTTTTTTATCATAACATGTTTAGGATTTTTACAAAATCTCTTGGTTCGTTGTTTTGTTTATACGCATGATGCGTTGTTTAAAGTTTCATTACACGTTATTACTTCATGCGTGGTGTGACTAGGTCTTTGCATTCATGTGTACATACTAGCTACGCATGGGCTATATGTCGTGCACTAGTTATGCGATGCCAAGGCTTTTGCCAAACCAGACGTGCCTTGGTTTTCGGTCGCGAGTGAGACTACTAGGGTAAATGACATAGCATGATGAATGTTAAGCTGCAAGGATGACTTACAAGGGTCCGAGCGTTTGCTAGACGGTGGAAAGAGGTGACGGTGTCAAGGGAGCTCGAACCTTTCTTGTTTCTACCCCTTTAAACCCGACGCCTCCATTTAGCTCTTGAATCTGACGAAAACCCCAACTCGAACCTTATTTTTACTTCTTATTTTCCAAGCTAAAAGTGTGCATGTATGTCCTCATTTATACTCAAATTATTACTAGTTCCTCGGACTTTTCATATGCATGTGAATGGCATTATTTACACTAACTATTGATGAATATAATACTATTTGCTATAATTGATTTTCCTAATACTGTAAAAGAATATATACTACTGTTGAGATTTGAAACAAGACGTAGCATATGAAAGGTTTTGAAAGAACTTAAGGTGTAGGGCTTTAGGTGTAAGAAAGTAATGATAGTGTTGGTTTATTTACTTTGAAATCTTTCCACTGATTGACTTACATATATGTTTATATATTTAGAGTTTGAGGAAATGAAACGCCAAGGTACGCTTGTTTATTTAGTGATATATAAATATTGATCCACTCATGGTTTAATTTATTGAGGTATGGACGGGTCCACAAATGATATAGTCATGCAACCTTGTTTCGCAAGGCGCGGTAAATTATGATTTCTTATTGCTACGCGTTTTCTATAGTATTCCTTTTTTATTCGTAAACAAAACGATGATTTATACATGCTATTAAAATTCTCAATAACGTAAAATATTGCATGTCGCTCGAAGGATAACTTTTATTGGAAAGTAACGAAAATTTTGGCAATTGCTTGTGACACGTGTTCTTGTGTAAAGTGATATAGAGCTCTAAATTTTTCTGAGGTGTTACATTCGCCCCATGTTATGCGATTTCGTCCCGAAATCAAGACGTTTGCAAGAGATTGTGGATTTGCGAACGATTAAGGGTATTGGTTCTTGAACTGGTTCTTACGTATCCCTAATTGAATGTGTCGTCATTGGGACAAGCCGATACGACAGAATGTTGGAAATATATCCGTTGGAGTAATGACACGATCTTAAATTATTTCTCTTTCCCCCTCTTGTCTTATAAATACCACCTCATTTCTCCCAAATTTTCAAACTTAAATTCCACTACCGAAAATTCTGCAAATGGCCTGTTCGCTCCCTCATACCGATTTCGAAGTCGAAGCCTTGGTGCAAAGATTAATTAACGAAGATAGAGGTCGTCAGGATGTGCTTTTAAATTTGGCCTTTCAGTTTGAAGATTCCTGCGCCGTCAGGGACGATCTTAGAAAAGCTTATGAGAGATGCAACGACATTCCTCAAGAGAGTCGTGCTTTGATTTGCACTCTTTTAAAGGAAAGTTCTGAAAAGGATCGCAAATTGCATCTTTCTATGTATGGAAAAGCGGCACAAGTAGAGAAACAAATGGAGGCTAAGTCGGCTTGGTTTCAGGAAAAATACTCCGGCCGTACACATGGAGGTATAGGTTGTTCGTCATCGCAGGCTAATTGCCCCCTTACCGAGAAAGACTTACATCAACTTCGTATGGATGAAGAAGCTTTAAAAGAAATGTTGGAAGAAGAGGCCATGAATAAAAAGGCGCAAGAGGAGAAAATTAGGCAAGAACAAGCCGAGAATGATGCATTCTTTTTAGAATTTGGGGTAGTGAGGTACGACTCAGAATGTGAATCATCGGATTAATGGTCTAAGGATTGCTGTAACCATGTTGTTGTACTACTTTGAATAAAACATTGTTGCCTTAAACTATGTACTTGTATTTCCACTTTCGCAAACCAACGGTTATCATGTTAGTAACCTAGTAAGTTCAAATGAATGCATTTGATCTCTGTAGTATCAAAAAAATGTTTGCTTCGTGACTGTTGCCTTGCCATGATTCATCTTGAATGGAACAATTGAGTGACTATGACTACTGTCTCCACCCAGTATTTTAAAGTGTTTGCGTGATGATTCTGAATTGAATAATTGAGTGAACATGATTACTATCCCTCTACAGTATCATGAAGTGGTTTAGGGATAGTGTTATTAATTGTAAACTTTTTCCCAAAGTAATTATTTTATGAGACTGAATAGCAATCCAAAAATTTGTCGATGGTTGGTTTTTCCTTAAGGGTTTGAAGTAAGATTTAAATTTTTATGGGGTGTCACCGCCCCTTTTATGTCGGAAACTTTTGTCCTGAATTCAAGCGTTTTATTCGTGGCATGGGTTAAGAAAAGGACGAAAGTAGCAAGTGGGGGCTTCAACGGCTAGAAATGTGGCGAGCCGTTACCTCCATTCTATGTATATATATACTTTGCCAATTTCTTGAATTTGCCAAAACGTAACATAAGTTTCCTTACTTAGTTTTCCATTCGTTCTTAGATTAAAATGTCATATCTCGTTCCCTTTATTGCGGTTGTGTTCGTTGTGGTGGTTGGTTGTTATCTGGCGAGTGTTCCACAAGAAGAGGATCACCGGTACATCATTGTAATACTAGGGCTTATTGTGCACTCATTATTATGGCGATTGGCATGGAAGTTTTTTGGAAGAAGTAGCTTTTGCCGGTAGGCTAGCGGGTCGTTTTACCATTTTGTTCTTGAGCGTTTTACTTAATCTTATGCTGAATCCTCCAGAAAGAACTATCGAACGTTTCATCTTTAACTTTGTTTCGCTTATGTATGATTGAATTCTCATGATGTATTCTTGATGAATCGTAGACTTTCATAGTTTCCTTGAGTGTTGTCTTTGATGTGATGAATGAGTAAAATATGTATGCGCTCAAACTTTCGCTATTACTTCGAGTACTATTGAGCATATCTCTGTCGACCTAACTTATACATAGTTGATCAGGCTATGTATACCTTAGGTTTACATTGACATCCCCTTTTCCTTTAGTTATTTGTTTGTGATTGTAAGCGTAGTTGGTATAGAGACTCGTGATGTATATAAATTGTCGTGTCTCCCAAACACCTGATGAATGATGTTATGTTATATGTTGATTTGTGGTTTATTATTCCCTTGCTACTTTCTACCACTCATGTGGTCCTCTGAAAGTTTATGTTCACCTTATGTGTTTATCTTACTACGTGTATATCGTTTCATATGATGGTGTGTATTATCTATGTGTAAAATTATTATCTCAGCGTATAAGTTATTTCGAATAATTGCTTTTGTTGGAAGTTTAGGGTTTGGTTGTGATCGCTCTTGCTAGACATGACTATGTCCATCCTAAATATTTTAAATCGATATTCCCCACAACTCCTACCCACTACGCCGCCCCCTTTTTCCTATATCTTTCAAGTTTCACTTTACTCACTCCTCATCTTAATTTATCACCCACTTCACGGTTTCACATTTCTCATCCTCTTCCTCGAAACTGCCGATTACCAATCCTTATGGGATTCCCAATCGAGATTTTCACTCCCGTTATGATCATAATCATCACATCGCTTATTTTACTGGTCTACCCGATGTGTTTCTTCTCACGCGGTGATGTATCTGTCGTTTTAGCCTTTTACATCTTTGTTGTATTTCCTATATTTTGCATTTTGTTGTATTATGAACAGAAATATTATGGATCTGATTGAATAGGTTTTCGCGTGGTGTATTTTATTGTTTCACCCTTCCCGTTATAATCATATATTGCTATGTACCGCACCTCGTATCTTGGTATGATTCGAGGTTATTACATGGTAAGCCTTTAAACGCATTCTGTATTTCTATTTTCATTGAAACAGCGCTCATTGATTGTGAGTGAAAAGAATTTCAGACTGACAAAATGTTGAATAGTGCAAGAAAGAATTGAATCTGGTGGGGGTTACTTCTTCTCGTCTGAAGCACGATGTGTGGCACCTTTGAAATGATTCTTCAAGTCGCATAGTGTTCATCAAAGATAGCTTCCTTATTTCCGTTTTCCGGGCACATGATTGTATTCTTCGTTTGTTAAACAATGAGCATACTTGTTTTGTATTGAGCAGTAATTTTGATATTGTTATTTCATTGGCGCATTACGATGCTTGTTATTTGATTCCAAAATTTTATCAAATATAATGTACTCAGAATCTTCTTAGGGCATAATTTATTATTTCATGAAAGTAAGGTACAAGTCTTTATTAATTTCTCTGCCTAGATGTTTTTTTGCAAGTTGGGATACATTGTTATAGCGAGTCTGGCTGTTTTGCTTATAGGCCTAGGCGGGCTAGAATTTTCTAAATTTGTTCATGATCCTCAGCGTGTCTGTCCTCGGCATCAGCTACCCTTATCTGCAATATTACGATCTCATTCTCGGCAGCTGCGAGAGAATCTTGCAATTCGGAGATCAGAAGCTCTTTGTCTTCGGTGTCTGCATGAAGAGTATCAATCTCCACCTCTATGTCCTCTAGTTGGGCCGTCACATCTTCTAGGTTGAGTCCTGATGTCTCGGGTGTTGGTTTACCGTTAGAGAAGGTAATGGAATCTGGGAAGAATGACGATGATGGTGATCTACTTCTCTTTCGAGAGGGTCTAGGTGCTTGTGATATTAGTGTAGGAACACCGTGGTTATTTATTTCTTAGGAGAGTTCACGCCCTGTAGTAGGGGTCAAGGTTAGTTCTAGTTCAGGTAATTGGGTTGCCTGAGAGGTTGGCGAGTCAAGTCTTCTTGGAATGGAATGTCCCGTAGTGGCTTCCTGTTTTAGGGAGTTGTCAGGTACGTTGCTAGAAAGTGATTGAGACATTTCTCGAATACGCCCTGCATACGACAAAATGGGGTTTCTTCTTCTTATATTCCATATTTGGATAGAGATTACTTATGAGTGCCATCTATGCATGTTTCAAATGGTTATGCATACTATGTCTAGAGGATATGTCTAAGAGTGTTAGATTTAAGCATTGGTATGTTTCTTGTTCTTTTTGGGAAGGTTATTCGTAATTATTAGTCATATCCTTATTTTAAGACCTAAGCCAGTAACCGGAAAGTGTGGTAGGGTTTTCGGATAATAGATGCATATCCATAGAGTTCATTTTATTCTTGGTTCAAGAGCTGATGCAAACCTTCATGTTACCGGTTTCTCTTTTGCAGTCTTGACTGTTATTTGCGACTATTGTCTCTTACTTTTACCGAGCATGTTTTAATGAATTTGTTGTTCATGTTCCCAAATGATGCGACATTCATCAATTATTGGTGTACTCAAGCGGCGCATGCTTTTTGGTAGATTTTTATATATTTTGAAATACTTTTAAGTGTATACCGACATAGTAGATAGTAGTATATGTATTTCACAATGGTCGCTAATAGGAATCTTCGCGTAGTGAAGTAGTGAGTGGTGATTAGCAAGGTATCCCGAAGTGTTTATGTAAGTAACCCTCATAAAACGAGATAGTAAGGATGTAATTACTGACAAAATCCATAATATTATGTAAGTGACTCTTCGTAGTGGGATATTGGTTATAGGGTTAATTATTTGGTGAGAGTCAGGGTAGTTTCCTTGCACTAGGATGATACAAATGCGTAATCCATAGGATATGTTTCTCCAAGATGGTGAATGATAATGTGTAGTCTAATGAAACATGTTTTCCATGACGGACAAGTGGTAACTTAGTTATTTAACGATATCGTGCCAAGCAGTTGTTAACTTAGGAAGTAAATAGTAATAGATAGTGCATATGCTATTCTGATATGTCCTTAAGAGCCAGTTATAGTCTAGAGTTACTAATGCAACCTAGTTCTCTATAACCAAGGGCTCTGATACCAATCTGTCACACCCCCAAATTTCACTGCAGCGGAAGACTGGATTTGGGATTGTGACTTCATGGCGTGAAGAGGACTTGATACGAGAGATAGACCTCTACATGCCAATATACCAATGCAGACTCCATATATTCCGTAATATAGAACACCTGAGAAAAACATTGCTAAAGTGTCAACATAAAGTTGGTGAGTTCATAGGTTTTGTTGTTTGATAATAGTGATGAACCACAAGATTTATAACCATAGCATGAAATATAGTAATCCTATATATCACAATGAAAAGTATTTACTATTGTCTAAGCTCATGACACCGAAGCGTTAACATGTATCATCATAGATAAGCCCATGCAGATGTTCAACCCACGACATCCGTAACTGACTCAAATGAAACTGTGTTTGCTTGACTAATGTCAGTCCAAGACAAACAGGGATGTCAATCCCGATAGATCTATCCATAACATTCGCGCTTACAAGTAATTAACGGTTCATGATAAATTGGGCAGCATAGTATGTTGGGTCGAATAGGGACTTAGACCCAATAGTAAATCAGTAAATGTACTTGTGTTCAACTGTTAAAAATAAGCAATGTTCTCACCCCAAAAGATGATTTAAAACAGTAAAGTAGGGGCTATGAAAACTCACCTTGTCGGTTAATTGCCTGGAATTGATAATGGATCAATGTACGTCAAATAGTGACTCAGTCAAACACCTAAGTAATTATGACAAAGTCTGAGTTTACATTCCAAATCTTAATGTATGAAATGAATTATGCAAATGAGTCATAAAAGGGCATTGTCGTTTATGTGATTACGTTTTATGTTTTCAAAATGTTGGTTAAACCGTTGGCTCTAGGGACGACCTTACAGTTATAAGTATCTTATACCGGAATTTATACTATCACGCGTCGTAACTTATATTTACAAGTCCATGTGATTTACGTCTAGAGAAAATGTAAACATTATTTGTAAGTTACTAAGTTTATATATTTTTCCTAGTGCGTTTATTTATTTATATCGTAGTTGTTAATTTATTTGTGAAATCATCAGTTTTATTCATCACGATTCGCTCGACTCGTTCAATTAATTATTAAAGATTATTAATTTACAACTAATACTCTTAAGTTTCAAAATAGCGGATTTTAGTTCCCCCCCCCATTTTCCAAATTAAGTAATATATATAACATATACACTTTTATATTTTAAATTCTTTTACTCTTATAACTTTTCATGTTTAAAAACCCGAATAAGTTTTTAAAAATATTTTTAGTGTCAAATAAGCTTTATAAACCGTGTTAAGTTTGTTTACCCGTTTAAACTCGGTTTCGTTGCTACTCATTTCTAAGTTATCAAAAAAATGTCATTTAATCTTCCACTTATTTAAGTAAACATTGGCTCGTCAAGGTATTTACCAACCCATTTGGGTTCGGCTGAGCCAACTCAGGAGCTCGAAACATGCAAGTATCTATACTCTTCTATGTCTAATTTAATGAAGTGGATTATACGCAAGTGGTAGGAAACACCACATGCATTATTTATACAATATCCCATACCCCACATGGCCAGTACTCTATCATTTTTCTGCTTCCCTGCTATGCGACCCAACAATGGGTTCATCACCACTGTTGTGGTTTCTTTTTCTTTCTAATTCACAAAAATATATATGTCTAGTTCTTCCCTTAATTCCCCATGTGTCTGACTCGAATACTCGGTCATGAGGTCTTTAAATGTCATGACACAAGGGCACTCGGTGCGCCTAAGCAGGCCCAATAGCGGCTGCTGTGGCCATGTCTCAGCGCAACAGCCTCGACAAAGGCAGCAGCCTGTGGTGGCTCTCGACAAGCGTTGGGTGCGCGTCTCAGGTTGTGCCCACTTGCCAAGTATGACGGAGCATTAGTACGAGCCAACGAGCATGATGGGTTTGATTTTTACGGTGTCCGTGACACACCAACAGCGAGCAAATGGCTCAGTCTTCTTTACCTGGTCATGCTCACTGTACAAGCCAAGGTCACAACCCAAGACTTTCTACAATGATTCACGTGAAATCTCAATGCTTATTAGTTCCTTGTGAGCCAACATAGTACATTCTCAACCGGCATTTCCGCCAAAAATTGCCACACAAACCACTTTAGATTTCACTCACCCCGCTCCCTTTCTTACTTGATCCCTGTTATAAATACTTCCCCACATTAATTATATCCACGGGGGGGTGGAAACACATCATTTGGTGCGAAACACCTCACATTAATCATCCTACGGCCCACCTCACTAAACACATCAAACGGCCTCAAATAGACTTAAAAAGATCAACGGCTGTGATTTGATGGACCATTCTAGAAAACCTTCACTCTCTTCACTTCTTCTCTATAAATAGCAGCTTAGGACATCATTTTTTAAGTTGTTAAATTTTGTTTGTTTACTTTTTACTTTGTAATTTCCCGTTTTAAGCAATTAAGCTTTTAAGCACTTGTATTCTTTTCTTTCAGCTTGTATTCAACAATTCTAGCTATATCAACTAAGTTTTCAAGTGTTTGTAAACTTTGATTCCATTTCTAATCCGATTTCATCAAATAAGCTCTTAATAAGCTCATTTGAGCTTATTCTTTCTCATAAGCTCGATTTTAGTTAAATACTGTTTTTTTAAGCTCTCATTTACTTAGTTTACTCATTTACATCTAAGCATGATCACTTGAATTAATTTGAGTTCATTTTGGAAGCCTAAAGGAGAAATAAGCCAAATTTTAGCTTAATGAGCTTAATGCTCTTTGGTTTAGAGGCTAGGAGCCATTAGGTGTTTGTTTTTGAGCCACTCACTCTACAAGAGTGGCTCTTGTGCTGAGACTCCATATACTCAGGTTTACCTTTTTGAATTTCAAGCTAGCATATATAGCTTATCTCAAACTGCTTATTCATTTTAAATTCTCATGTTAATCATGTTCCTTTTAGCTTAAATAGCCTGTAAATGTTTAGTTTTAAGCTGTTTTTAGTTATAATCCTTTTTAGCTTTAATTCCTAAAATTTTGCCAAAGTTAGTAGTTAAGCTAGTAGAAGAACTAGCTTATTTGTACAAATAAGCTAGTACTTTTATAGTCTAATTAGCTTTATTAGGTCATTTTAAATAAGAGTAGATAAAATGTTTTAAAAATTTTAAGCTTTTAATTAGACTTTAAGATTGTTTAGTTTTGACAGCTAGGTTAAAGGTGTGTTTGGATTAGGATGCATTTGACTCTTAAAGTCAAATGCATTCTGTCAAAATGCTTTAAATAGCTGAGTATAGTTAAATAATAAGGCTTTACATAGGATTTAGGAGTTAGTGAGTTGATTTACAAAGTTTAGGGCTTAAAATTTCTTACTTTGCACCAGGACAGCTTAATTGTGAAAATGCTTTTAGGATTTAGAGTTATACAGTTTTCTATTGTCCAAAATTTGTCAAGATAGTCTCTAATACATAAAGTAAAGTAGTTAACAAGTTCTACAATTTGGACTTAAGCCTACATGTTAATATGGTCAAGTACATCAGCAACTTTTACAGCAGCTAAAGTGATCTTTGGCTCTTTTTCATCTTAATGTTTTTTTTTTAAATTTTTGCTAAAGCTTAGCTAATGTTTGTTTAGACAACTCAAGTAAACATCTTAAGCATCACATAGTTTCTTTTGCTTTTAATTTTCATCAAATAATAAGCTCAATATAAGCCAAAATCCAAAAAGTTAGTCAAACAAGTACTTTCTGTGACAGGAAACTTAAAGGCTTATTTTCTTGCTTATTCTGTTGATAACATTACAAAGTGCTTTCATTAAAGTTGTTAGGAATAAGCTAGTTAACAACTTTGTAGTTTTAAGTTTTTGCTGATTCTCATTTTTTCAATAAGCAAAATAAGCCATAATCGCAGGGTCTGTTTTGTATTTTTCTTAAACTTCAAGGTTATCTGTTTCTACTATAGTGTAAAATTGTTCTACTTACCCCGCCTACCCTGTTCTTTCATTTCTTACCATTTCTACCCTGTCTTTCTTAATAAATAAAATAGATTTAATATTTTAGTTTTTAGTTTAAATAATTAGGGTTCTTATTTTAATCAATCATTTAATTGAACAAATTAGTGTTCAATTGATTGATAAAAATTGGGGCTTTTTGTACCATTAAATTTCTGCACCTTTGAAGTTTATAGAAACCATTTTTCCATATTTTTCCAATTAATTTTGTATTTTCTAGAAATTAAAATAGATTTTAGTTAATTCATTTTTCTTAGAAAATTCATTAAAAATAGAAAAATAGTTGAAAAATTAAAATTCTTTTTGCATTAATTTTCATTTTAAATCTAGTATTTTTGAAAAATAAAAGTAAAATTTTAGTGATAATTTTTAGAAAAAGTTTATTTTTAGTTAATTCATTAATCTTTAAAAAATCATAAAAAATTCAAAAATACATAAAAAATTCTAATTCTTTTTCCTAAAATTTTCATTTTAAATTTGTGATTTTTAGATATAAAATTTGTTAAAATTTGTGCTTTAGATTTTAAATCTCAGTTTTAGCTCGCGTTTATTACGTTTTGTGCATTTAATTTTCGTGCTAGTTAATTGTTTTTCAATTCATGCTATTATATTTCGTAGTGTAATCAACAAATCAAAAATTCCTTTACCATTCTAAACTCGAATCCGAATTATTCCTAAATTCTCAATTCACGATTTCGTTGGGACACGACCCGAGAAAAAAATACTTCCCGGATAAAAATATACAAATTGTGTTTTCTTTTGTGAGATTTTTACCTTATATTTCTCTTGGTTGAGAAGTATTTTGGAAAGAATTCTTACGGGATTAATATAATACGTATATAAATTTGACTACATCAGTACTCCCCGGAGATAGCCACAACGTCGTCGCAAAATCGGCTGACGCAGCTGATTGGCTGGAAAAGTCGCTGTCGCCTTGTCGGAAGAGGTTGCCGCCGCCACGCGGGATTGCTGCTGCTTCTGACTCCGCCACCACCGAGACACCTTTTCCCGAGAACCTCACAACCGGAACCCATCACATGTATATTTATTTCAACTTTTGATCGGTTTTATATTTGAAATGGTATGTCACTATTAGACAAATTTTTGTTAATCATATTTTTTGTGCAGATCTGAAATGTTGCTGCCGCTCAACTTTGTCTTTTCCGGAAATCCGCCACAGCTCTCTTGTGATATTGTTTTGGTTTATGAGTTTTTTTTTGAAAAATTGTTGTTATAATTTGGTGGTATATTTACTTGAATTAATTTGTTGTTTTTGTTATACCTTTCTTAGTGAGTATCATAGGTAAATTACATTATCTAAAATTTTTAGTTGGTAAACTTTTGATAAGTTTGCATTTAAACTATTAAAATAAAAAAATCGTCAACTTAAAAAAAGGTTAATTTATTGTGTAAATTTGTTAAATATATTGTTGTATGTATCTACGGGTTTAGTAGTTAGAAAGAGAGCTTGATGTTATGCGGGTTTAGTGCATCTTTCGTGGTTTCGACATATGTTACGGTTTTGGTGGATCTTTGTGGTTTCGAGTTTTGTTATAGAAATTTCTTAAATTTTTTATGATAAAAACTCTAAAAAGTAAAAGTAAAAAAAGTATAAAACTGAAAAAGTAGGTTAAGAAGTTGATATGACACCTAATAGTACATCTTTTTAAAGAAATCTGATACATTGATTGACTATTAAATATTGGAAGCCGCAATCTCGAAAACTGTGATATGAATTCAAATTTTAAACTTTCAATTCGAAGTACTTTCAGATAATATGTTACCAACCATCTATGTGGTGTTAGATGACTATAAAGTAAAAGGAACCAACTAAAATGACAATATACATATATATAATTAATGGATAGAGATCTTTTTATGTTCAATTTGAACATGAGAGGGTAAAGTTGAGTTTGTGTGATTGGAGAGAATAAATAAATAATGTATTGTGTGATTTTAATTTTATAAAATGATATTCTCTCCACTCACACAAACTCAACTTTACCCTCTCATGTTCAATGTTCAAATTGAACATGAGAGGATCTCTATCCATAATTAATATAGACCATGATGAAACTATTGATGTACACATAACATAAGCACTTACATTAATAACAACGCACCTAAAACGGTGAGTGAACACACGTACAATTTTGAGTATCAAAAAACTTGACCTGAACTCAAACCAGATTAATCATGAATGAGTCGGGGTACTTAGGTCGGAAAATTTAATTGGATTATTTGGGTTATGGGTCGGGTTACTCAAGTCAGAAAATTTAATTGGATTATCTGGGTTAACTCGAGTAATTCAAATACTACTCCAATAAAGTCAAGTATCACATTAAAAATATTTGTTTAATTTAGGTTCAGCTCGACTTGCTTGATCAAAATAATTTATTTTTTTTAAATATATTTTTTCATAAGCACTTACATTAATAACAACGCACCTAAAACGGTGAGTGAACACACGTACAATTTTGAGTGTTAAAAAACTCGACCTGAACTCAAACCAGATTAATCATGTATGAGTCGGGTTACTTAGGTCGGAAAATTTAATTGGATTATTTGGGTTATGGGTCGGGTTACTCAAGTCAGAAAATTTAATTGGATTATCTGGGTTAACTCGAGTAATTCAAATACTACAATAAAGTCAGGTATCACATTAAAAATATTTGTTTAATTTAGGTTCAGCTCGGCTTTCT
>BQNB010172343.1:0-13472 GCA_026074375.1 Tanacetum coccineum
GACCACTTTCTCTCTCTAAGATAAAGTAGCCAACCCATCATCTCTTGCTTGTGTTATGATATCATGTATACTACAAATACATAACAAAATACAAGCTTCTAGTAATCAGTGACAGAGTTACGCAAATTTGAGGATATGTTTCGGCAAACGGGGAAAGTTGAAACCGTGTTATATTGGACCTTTCAATGTTTAGCAGAGGTTGGAGCTGTCGCTTAGCGACTGGAACTTTCAAATCAACTAAGCCGAGTTCATAGTATCTTTCTTGTGTCGAACTTGAAGAAGTGTTTATCTGAAGAAACATTTGTTACCCTATTAGATGAAATCCAAATCGACAATAAGCTTCATTTCATCGAAGAACCAGTTGAAATCATGGACCATGAGGTCAAACGTTAAAAACAAAGCCGTATCCCGATTGTGCAAGTATGTGGGAATTCAAGACGAGGTCCTGAATTTACATGGGAACGTGAAGACCAAATCCAGAAGAAATATTCGCATCTCTTCGCTAAAGCCGCATCTCCAACGAATACCACAACGCGAGCTTTGCGGACAAAGCTCTTTTAACAGGGAAAGTATGTCACACCCCGTAAATTTCAGGTCATAATTTTAACCTTTACGTGCATTATTTTGACTTTTATAAGTTACATGGTTAATTTTGATATAAAACAAAGAAGTTATCCTACGCACACTGAAAAATGTCTTTGAACGCACACCAACACTAGACTAAGGTTAATCTACTCATAGCATATTATTATTTTTACTTTAAATAATAATAATAATTATTAATTTTTTTATATTTTCACCGGGTATAATCTATTTATTCAAAAAAAAAAATTAGTCTACTCTTAGCAAGTATGTTATAAATGTCAGAAAAATGTTACATAAGTCATGTACATTACATTTATGATTATTTCCTAAAGGTTCGTTATTACGTTGGATTTCGAGCACTTATCGAAGATTATCAAAGCCCTAGAAAATAGCCCAACTCAAGTCCAAAATAGAACCAAGCCGAGCCCACAAAATAAGCAAGCCTAAATATAATCTTGGCACATACAAAAGCCCATTCAAGGCCCATTATTTTATGTATGTCAGTTGATAAAAACCTATAGCCTATTTCATTTTGACGTTTCATGTTATAACCTACCAAGGAGATAGAGAAGAGACAGCCGCACCTCATTTCCTTTCACTCCTAAAACGTCACACAACAACCTTCCATTATCATTCACCTCATATATATTTCATAAATAAATATCTAATCATTGCTATCCTTTTTTTACTAAGTACTCTATCCTTATCATGTATTTGTAACTTCATTGATTTAGTAGTATTAAAGTATAGTTGATTTATTTGCAATGAGTTCTTTTAATTCCTTATATTTTTAAATTGGTCTTCGTAGATAACGAGTAAATTTTGTGTTAATGGTGTCTTTGCATTTTAAACCTCAAGTAAATTACTTTTAGTTATGCTTTATTTTGTAGTCAGTTGATAATTTTTTTGACTTGCTTTACTAGTGGTGTTGTGTTTAGTGGGTAAATAATGAAATTGACTTGAGGGTAACTAGCTGGGTTAAAAAAAATGGAATAGATATGAGATATCCGACATCCCCACCTAGGGAGTCGATTCACTTATCAATCTATTGTTTTTGTGTTTAAATGTTATTTACTTACTTATTTATCTTTTCCAAATTATTGAGCTGTCACTTTATTATAATTTCATGATCCATATACATTTTAATTTACATGTCTTATTTTAGTTGAAGGTTTTTCTATGTTTAATATTAATTTTTATTTATTTATTTGCATATACGTCAAAAAAAGGAGTTAGCAAATCTTGATGGTTTAGCTACTAATTTTCATTTTGTCAAATTCTGACACTTTCAAGTTTCGTATTTTTTCTCGCCAATTTTGCATTTTTGGTCTCGATTGGTCGCGTTTAGAAACTCGTTGCTCGTTTATACTTGTGATTATTTTCTCGAATCACTACTTGTGTAAGGTGAGTTTATAGCCCCTCTTTCACTTTCTTTTACATTGCTTTACAAATCTTGGGGGAGAATACATGCTCATTACAACTTGTTTACATATTCGTTTACAATCTCTTTTACATACTTGATTGCGTACTTGATTTCGTAACACTTATATACTCGTTTATATGAACGATTACAAACTCACTTACATGATTTGATTATAAACTTGGATACATGAACGTTTACAAACTCATTTACATGATCAATTACAAACTCGTTTTCATACTCATGTCAATTAAGTCAATGCTTGGGTGTGCTAGGTAGTATGAGTACATGTCAATTAAGTCAATGCTCGGGTGTGCAAGGTAGGGCACCTAGTAGGAGTACATGTCAATTAAGTCAATGCTCGGGTGTGCCAGGTAGGGCACCTAGTATGAGTACATGTCAATTAAGTCAATGCTCGGGTGTGCCAGGTAGGGCACCTAGTATGAGTACATGTCTATTACGTCAATGCTCGGGTGTGCCAGGTATGCACTCGGAATGAGCACATGTGCATTATTTCAGTTATGAACTTGATAGTGATAAATTTAAACCCTTTGTATATAATAAATATATAATAAATATATAAATATAATAAGAGTTAAAAATATCAATGACAAGAATTCCAAAAGATTTTAAAAGAAATTACTTTTGACCAAAGTAAAATCTAAAATCTCCAGGGTGGTTTCCAAACGAGGCGTGAATCGAGAATTGTGATTACGTTCGTGATCACGTAAATGAATGATTTAATGATTTTTGGATTGGGATTCTAATTCTACAATTAAAATGCAAAAACGAGTAAAGAAAACCTAAAAACGAAAGCAAATAAGTGATTTAAACCTAAAAACGAGAACCGGGTTCAAATCTCGTTATTTAAAAAACCAAATTGTGAAATTTTAACCCTACAAGTGAAAAATTAATTTTCCTAAGTGCTAAATGATAAAAGAAAATTTTGAAAAAAGAATTAGGTTTTTTTGATTTTTTAATAATTTTTTATGAATTAAAAACTGTTTTAATAAGAAAAATTCATTAAAAATACTAAATTAAACGGGAAAATTTTGAAAAATTCACCAAAAGTACTTTAAAGAGTGCTGATTCTATGAAAAATAAAATGGTGCAAAGTGCTTTTTGAAATAAGCAGAAATAAGCTAGAAAGGGGCTGAATACTTAAAAGGGAAAAATGTGTATAAAATACAAGTAATGAGTAGGGGTAACAGATAGCCCTACTGGTGCTGGTGGTTAGTGTTGTGTTGAATTGGGACTGTATGTGTGTGAAAGAGGGAGGTCACAAGGTCGAAATCCTTGGGCTCCCTTTTGGAAATATTTTTTTAAAGTTTTATTTTTGAGACTTGTAAAATAAGCCAAAATAGTAGACTTTTAAAAAAATGACTTTTTATAAATCTTAAAAATAAGCTGGAAAAAAGGCAAAATAAGCTGACAAATTTGGCTATTTAACACTAAGACTTAAGGGCTAATATGTTTACTTTTTTTTAGGACAACTAAGCACAAGAGGAAGCAAATAAGGAAAAACAGATGCTATCTACACCTAATAAGTAGGTCTAAACAAAATAAGCAAATGAAATTAAGCAGAAAAGCTAAAAAAAACAAATAAGCAAATGGCTAAATACAACAGACAAACAGCCTAAGGGACATTTTTTTGGCTTAATTTTAAGCCCTTAAAGGATCCTTATTTTTGAGCTTAATTTTAAGCCACAAAATGGAACCTTATGGCTATAAGACTTGTAAAACCTTAAATTCTTTACTTTAAGCTACAATAATCAACAATCATAAAATAGTTTGAAAATCAAATAAGCCCTGAAAAAGGCTTAAGAAAAAGTTGTTTGCACTCGGTAAGTGCTGATTTTTTTGGTTTTCTTTAAAGACAAAAGCCAAAGTTCAGGCATAATTTTAGCTACGGAAAAGAGCTTTTGGAAACAAAACAAGCTCAAACAGATTGAGCTTGACTACCAAACAGCTTATGTTTTTATGCTCAAGTCCTAAAAACAATTTTAACTAACTTAAATTTGAAAATGAAAAAGGGCTTTTAAAACTGAAAAAATGACTTAAAGACCTTGACAGATTTTTACTAAGACTAGACTAATCTAAAAGATATTTATACTAATGCATTATGACCCTAAAAACAACACAACAACAAGACTTAAAAGTGGTTTAAAAAGCCTTAATCAAATAAGCAATTTAGAATTGTTCTGTCACCACAGTTTAAAACACCAATTAGAAAAAACTTAAAAATAAACTTTTAGACCTTAAAACTTTTGAAAACAGCTTAAGAACAACTTAAAAAGGCTTGAACAAGTTGCCAAAGTGACCCAAATGGTTTTTTATAAGTTTTGACCCTTTTTGACACCTTATGCCAAACATTCCTTTAAGTTTGAAAAATGTGTTTTTAAACTGATATAAACTGATTTAAGCAAAATGTTCTTAAGACAGATGACAACTAATCAATGTTAATCAGAAATAAACACAATTCAACCACAAATAAGCATTTAAATAAGCAAACAAAGATTAAGCAGATTAAGCTAAAAAAGACAGTTTTAAAGTAAAAGCATGAACAAATGACATATAAGCATTAAACAAAGACCAATAAGCATAAAAAATAGTAATAAGCAGGAATAAGTAGCAAATAAGCACAAATAAGCACATGAACAGTGAATACGCAAAAATTGAAAAATAGAAACTTACAAAACCCTTGCTCAAAACAGAGTAAATAAAGTGATCTACAAGCTCTAACTTGTCAAAGACAAGCTAGTATGGTCTTATAAGCTCTTCCCTGGCTAGCTTATCTTCCAAATTGCTAAGGTAATTTATAAGTGACTTTTTTTTGTTTTTTTTTGTTTTTAAGACAGTAAAGAAAAACAAGTGTTTATATAAGCTTTTAATGGTTCAAAAGCTTATATAAGAGCTTAAAAACAATATTTAAATGACAAGTAAGTAAATGGCAGAATTTAAAGGAAACTTGAAATTTTCATTAACTTAAAAAAAGGATTACAATGCAAGAAAATTTAAATGACAGAAATTTAAAAGACATTATTAAAAATGGACAAATTAGTTTATACAAGATTTGACTAAACAAAATTCGACAAAAGAAAATAAGCTACACTAGCCTATATTTATACTAAGAATTCTCTAAGTCTTCAAGTCCTCTTCTTTGTGCTTCTTTACTGAGAGGCTGAGAGGGTGTGTTTTCTTTGTGAGAGGGTCAAAAGCTCAATCTCAACCATCTATTTTCTTGGTCTCCAAGTCCATTGATCATAACCCTTCATTTTCTTGTCTTTTTTATCAACCAATCGAATTTCAGGGGATTGCCAAGGTGGCAAATGCCCCATGTGAAGAAGTAGGGTTAAGGAAAGTGATGGTTTTAGCTGGTGGTCCAGTAAACGAGGTGAATATGACAGGGGAGAAGGAACAGGGTATTTGGCGGGAAAGTTTGGTTTAGGTTAAACTGGATTTAAGTTTGTGGGTTTGGCAGGTTTAGTCCTTGATTTTGTATAGTGTAATTGCAAGAGTGGTCCATTGTGGTGATAAATGTTTATAGGAATTGGCAAGTTACGCCCTTATAGGAGTATTGAGGTTTTACACGTATCGTCCTTGTGGTGTAATAAAAGACTAACAACCTTTTGATGGGTTGTTAAGTCTTATCAGGTTAAGGATTTGGGCCTTAGTTAAGCAGTTTGGGCCTTTATATGATTTGGGCTGTTTGGTTTTGGCAGTTTGAGATATAAGCCCAATTTGAGATAAAGGCTTATATAAGCCTTGTCTTGATGGCTTATTGGGCCGACTTGGCCCAATAAAAAGGGTCGGGTTGGCCCGATAAGTTTTCTTCGGTTTTGGCTTTGACTTTTGACATTGACGGTTGACTTTGACTTTGACTTGCTTGAATTTGATTTTTGATTTTTTCATGCTTTTCCATTCCGTGCTCGGTTTTGGCTTCGTTTTTCGTCCTTTCGTCGAATATCCGTTTCCTACACAATATAAGTGAAAACATACAAATACAATGTATTTTGGTACGTTTTTGATCATTTAAGTCCGTTTATAGGTCAAAGGTATGTGTATTTAGGCACATACCAAAATCCCTCATACTAAACTATTGTCGTGTCCTCACGCAATGCAATAAATAAACACTTAAGAAAACTAATCCCCCTCGACTAATAACCTCGAAAAGGAGCTAAGTGTTCGTCAAGGGGAATGAAAGAATCAATAGCTTCGAAAAGCCCCGTTTTGACCATTTTTTATATTTACACTAACTACCATACATATTTTTGTTCTTTTCATTTTTCTCATTTTTTGTACTTTTCTTTTTTAAGCAACTAACTAACATGTTTGACTTTCGTTATTTTCATAACTTTAAGGGCCATAGAACAAGACGCACTTTAATCCTAAAATGCCCCAAAAAAGGATAAATTCATCGTCCTCGACTTTTCACTTATTCCAAACCAAGCTTAAAACGAAATCACCGTTAAATACAAGTAAAGATGCTAACACTACTCATACTTGTAACTTGTGAAACTTTTCACTCCCGACAATTATTATATATTAGGTGAATGTGCCATTTCGAATTTCAACTATGGATCAACGTTTTGTAAAATTTCTATGCTTCACGTTCCACCCGAGAATAATGAGTTTGAAGGCGAGATCATCCCATGTAGCGACTTTCGTCTCGGCACATCCCAACCTTGCGGCTAAGTGACCAGGCTTTTGACACCCCACAAAGACTAGTATCGAGACTCACGGACCTTCGGTTTCAAAAACTCTTAGGCTTCCCGTATATACATAAAATCACAACTTAAAACGAAATAGTCTTAGTTCAAAAGCATATTTAAATTTAAGAAAAAGAGATTTTCCCTATATTTATTAAATCACATTATTTCACACTTAACATTAATATAACCATGATACAATGTAAATCCTCGACCTTAGGAAATCCTCGACCTTTTAGAAGGCTGCAACATCGGTTGTGAGCCGGCAAGATGCAGCAAATTTTTATCAGTCTCGGATTTTTATTCTTACTATGGGCTTTCTTTAGAAGGCTATAACATCGGTTGTGAGCCGGCAAGATGCAGCAAACTTTTATCAGCCCACAGTTTATAATTATTACTCATCACATTTTTTTACACTTTTTATTACCACGATATATAGATAAAATTTCGTTTTAGAAAATTTAAGTATAAATTTGAACTAAAATTATTGATATCGACTCTAGATATAGAGATATATATATATAGTGTTGATTTAAGGTAATCGCGCGCTAATATATAGCACGTATTATTGCTCCGGTTAGAAGCTTATGGCATGAAGAAAAAAAGCCACCAAACTACTACTATGAGCTTGTAAGATTTCCAAATATTTCCTTGTTTAGCATCTAACTCATAATTAACTCTATCATTTTTCGTTCTTCGCAAAGATCCGCGAACAAGCTAGAGCTCAACACGCTCGATTGGGTCAAAATTTACTCTTATTCTACCCAGCAGGAAAGTCAAAATTATGACAAAACACTTATTTTATTTTTGAAAATTTTTAAATTTTTTTTCATTTTTTTTGAAATTTTGGTGGTAAAAACGGGATTACGTGAAAACAACGACTGCAGGCATAATCAAATCGATAGACCCCCCATACTAGAATTAAACATTGTCCTCAATGTTTTAAGAAGGGTCTCTACGCAAATCCTAAGCCGTTTATTAAGTGTGCTCAAAGATAAACGTTAGTCGATTAGATTTAGATATTGGATTCCCAAAATGAAGCTGAGGATGTGAAGCTCTTGTGAACGAAGGACAAAACCGCGAGCATGAGAGGCTTCAAAAATCCGGGCAATCCTGGACATACAACAACACAAACACAAAACACGGATAATGGAAAAGGCGAGCCTCCTCACAACAACAAAACACTTATTCATTACTATTAAACTAGCATACTACTACTACGATTATACTAGGATAAGCATGGGTTGCCACCCATAAAGCGCTTGTTTTAGGTCACTTAGCTTGACCCGATCCCCCCATACTTGAACTGGTCAAGGGGGATAGAAATGGAGACACGGAACATCCAAAACTCGGATGTCCTCTCCATAAGAGCAAGGAAAAATCTCCATCGGGCTTTCAAGAATTTTAATGACTTTGAAAGCTTTAGGGCCCCGATGAGATAATTCCGGGAGAAGAGAGGTATGAACTCTTTTAGAAGTGATAATCCCGGGGTTGAAAACTTTTTCCTGATTTTCGGACGAAAACGAGAGTAAAGCTCCGAGCCCGAGAACTTCTTTATGGAAAGGAAGTTCATAAACAGGAGGCTTAAAATCCTCAAGAATTAAAGAAGTTTTAGTGAGCTTCTTTACATTCTTATCCGGTGTTGCACAGTTGGTGACTTCAAAGAGGTTTTCATGAATGAGTATACCCGGATTAAATACCTTGTCCTCGTTTTCGGTCGAAGATAAAGCATCAACCTCAGAAAAATCCTCATAGAAAACCGAGTCACACTCGGGAAAAGGAAGGAAATCACTTGATCCAGGAAGATCAAGTTCATCAATCAAGATTTTAGAATCTTTGATTTTCTCTTCCTTGGAGTCAAATGGATCTTCATAAGCATTATCATTAACGGTTTCAAGATCAAAAAGTTCATCATCATAATCATCCCATAATGGTGGGGATTAGTAATCAAGAGCATGTTCATCGATGAACATCTCAGAAATGGTATAAACAAGATTGTCATTAGGAGAATTTTTATCAACCGAATCTTCGAGATAGTATCCATTTCCTTGGCGAGGGGACCATGGTTTAAGCCAAATACTCCTAATTCTCGTAGTTCGGATTCAGCATTCAAAAGGGAGTCATCATTCCTGGTGAAATGTGTTAAGGAGCGAGTTCATTGGCGAACTCCTCAAGAAAATAGTTGATAGTCTTAGAAATCGGGAGACTACGTGAAGAAGAAGTGGTACTGCCACTTAAAGAATTATGAAAAGGAGGGAGAGGAGATGAAGGATTACTATTCTCCTTAGTGGAAATGAAATCACATGCGAGATAAGCTTCTAATTCTTCCCAAATTAATTCCACTTTTTCGATGGAAGTAACGTGTGGGAAAATGTAAGAAGGACTTAGTCACGGGTTCGAAAATCGCGTAGTAGGAATGGCCACTCATGGACCCCATTATCATGATATGGAGGGAGATCTTTGGTTTTTATACAGTTGCAAGTTCTCAATAATGTCTCCCTCCGGATCAAAGATATCATCATTAACTTCCGGTGAAGTTAAGTCGGTATGAGAAGTGAGAGAAGAAGTGGGATTGCCACCTGGATGATTTATTGCAAACAAATATTCAAGAATTTCCTCATGTGAAACATTATAGACATCAATCATGTTGATTGATTCTTGATGAGGTTGGGTTGAATATCTTGAAGTGTCATGTCTTATATTCAAGGTTAATCATTCATTACCGTCACGGAGAATCATCTCTTCTCCATGAACGTCAATGAAAGCTTGAGCGGTCCATAAGAAAGGTCCTTCCAAAGTGAGGGGGACACTGTGGATCGCCTTTTCATAATCGGACGATGGACTAAATCATGCGAGAATGTGAACTTTCCAACCGAAACAAAGACATCTCTTGCAATTCCTTTCGGAGTGCAAATATCCCGGTTAGCAAGTTCAAGAGTCATTTTGGTGGAAATAAGCTCGGGTAATCCTAACTTTTTCCACACCGAGAGTGGCATCAAGTTTATGCTAGCACCTAGATCGGCTAGGGCCTTGCACTTGAGCTCACTAAAACCACACGGAATGAGAAATTTCCCAGGGTCACCTAGCTTTTCGGGTAGCTTCTTAAGGATAACCGCTGAGCAATTTTCATTGAGGGGTGTGTTTGCCAATTCTATAAGTTTTTCCTTGTTGGAAAGGAGACTTTTAAGCATCTTTTGGTATTTCAGGATTAGAATCAAAGCATCGGCAAGAGAGATATTGATGTGAAGTTGTTTAAACATTTGCCAAAATTTGTGAATTTGGACTTCATCTTTCTCTTGCCGTTTTTCTTGGTTCATTCTTGACGGATAAGGGATATGAGGATAACGAGGATCCCTTTGGTGAACCACATAGTTTCTTTGAGAAGGAGGTTTAGCTTTTTGGATGAGAGGAGGTGGGACCTTAATGGTAAACTCACCATGTTCCGGGTCCGTTAAAGTCTCCTCTACACGTTCATCCTCCTCCGGATTAATGAATGGAGGAGGCATGAACGGTAGGTCCATCAAGAACAAGACCACTTCGAGTGGTAATGGCTTTCAATTCACCTTTTGGGTTAGCAACGGTGTTGCTAGGGAGAGATCCGGAACCCGAGGTAGAAGCGGTGTTCATTGGAATAGTAAGCCCTATGTTCTTAAGCTCATTTGTTTGATTTGACATCGAAGTTTGAATCGAATTTTGCATTTCATTTCTTAACTTATTTTTCACATTGTTAATTTGAGCTTGCATGGCTTTTATATTAACATCATTCATTTTCTTAATTTTTTCCAACTCACTTAAAGGAACACTTTGATTTTGTTGAATTGGAGCTTGATAATTTGCATTTTAATTGAAATTGTTTCCTCGGTTATATCTTGAGGTTGGCTCTCTTTAAAAGGTTTTGATTATTTTGGTCCCGTTTTTTGTTGAAAAAACCGGTGGTCTTGTTTTGATAGCCACACATCCGGAGGAAATAACGGAATTACCCTGATTGTAGTTACCTGCGGCTGCTGCAACGTATCCTTGGATGTTATCCCGATATTCCGGGAAAGTGTTGCCATCGGCGGCGAGACACTGATAGTAAGGATGAGCACCACCGCAAGTAACACAAATCTCCTCGACAGCCTTTACGGAAGCTGGAGGTG
Source organism: Tanacetum coccineum (assembly GCA_026074375.1). Lineage (NCBI taxonomy): Eukaryota > Viridiplantae > Streptophyta > Magnoliopsida > Asterales > Asteraceae > Tanacetum > Tanacetum coccineum. Next base: position 10,854 of record BQNB010172343.1, read on the forward strand.
GGGTTGCTTGAAATTGTTTTAGAATAGCCGTCATGGCGGTAGTCACATCACTCGTTTGCTGATTTACTGCATGAGTAAGTTTGGCTATATCAGAAGAAGAAGAATTACCATCACTTGAGAAACAATCGATTTGTTTCGTAAATTGCGGACCTTGGATTTGTTTTCGATAATCGTCAACACATCTTGAGTACTTCTTTCCAAGAGATTGCCACCGGCGGCAAAATTCAAGGAATCTTGGTCGGCCGGGTTCAAGGCATTGTAGAAAGTATCAAGTTAGATTTTTGGCAATTCGGTGAAACCATGATGAGGACAAGCACGAAGGAGATCTTTGTATCGGTCCCATGCCTCATGAAACGATTCATCAAACCGTTGTTGAAAATTAGAAATTTCATTTTGAAAGTTTGTCGTTTGGAGGGGAGGATAAGAATTCATTGCTGAATTTTTGGAAAACAGATCTTCCCTAAGAGTGGAAATTAGAACGAGGGGGTTCTTTTTCAAGCCAACGACGGGCTGCCCCCGCAAGAGAGAAAGAAAAAAGCACGAGCTTAATCGCCAAGTTCGGCACATCCTTGTATTTGATTGTGGAGGTTATTTTGTTAAACCAACAGATGTGGTCGTGAGGATTGTCTTTCTCAAGTCCGAAGAATTGGTCCGAAGTCATCATATTAATGAGACTATGCTTGAGCTCGAAATGCTCAGCAAGAATTGGTGGAACCACAATTGCCTTCGCATCACGTAGCAATTCCGCTATAGTACGTTGATCGACCATCGTAACTATGGGTGATTCTTCAAGAGAAAAAGGTTGTTTTAAACGTCTACGATTACGACTGTTTCTTTCTTTTTGGATCGAAGTGGTTGGTTAGAGATGAATTAACAACGAGATTTATGAAGAAGAACGGAGTGCGCATGCAACTAAAAAGGATTTTAAAAGAAAATATTTTGGTTTTTTAAATATATTTTAATGGACAAAACGAGATCGAATAACTTGGTATAACCAATACTCGACAAAGCGTGTGTTGTGTAAAGAAAACGCACACCAAAGGAGCGGGAGGAGTAGGAAAGCGCGAAGGCTATTAAAAACTTTCTCTTGGGTCGTAGTTTCTCGGAACAAACCCTCCTTACACCCCTCTTAGAGTTTGTTCTTAAACTTTTTAAAGGTGAGTCGTACGTCGCAAGTGACCACAAAGGAAAATTTTAAAATCTTTGATTGGGACTTATATGATATATGCTAAGATGCAAGCATGTATTACTTGATGAAGGATTATTTTATTTCTGATTAAGGATTAATTTTTTATATTTTGATTTTTTTTTTGATTTTATCTTATACTAATACTAATAAAATAAAATGAAAAATTTTTTTTTAATTTTTGTATTTTGTATTTTTATATAATAAAGAAAAATATTCACAAACAGAATCGAGAACTTCACGAGGGAAGGGTCTTCAAAAACTAATCTTCAAACGTAGACATGAAAATCGCACACACCTTCCCGGCAGCGGCGCCAAAAATGTTTACCAACTTTTTAAGGTTAGATTATAATTCAATTATAATATAGTACAGTAATAATTCCAAGAGATTCAAAGAAACTCCTTTTGACCAAAGGAAAATCAAAAATCCCCCGGGTCGTCTCCCAACGAAGCGTGAATCGTAAATCAAGAACGTTCGTGATCGCGTTTTTGAATGGATTAAGATTTTTAGGTTGGGATTTGGTTTTTCTAATTCTACAATTAAAATGCAAAAACAAATAAAGAAAACCTAAAAACAAAAGCTATTTAAGAGATTTAAACCTAAAAAGAGAACGGGGTTCGAATCCCGTTCTTTAAAAAATGAAATTTTGAAATTTTAACCCTACGGATGCAAATCTAGTTTTCCTAAGTCCTAAATGATAAAAGAAAATTTTTAAAAAAGAATTATATTTTTTTGACTTTTTAATATTTTTTAATGAATTAAAAACAGTTTTGAAAAGAAAAATTGATAAAAAAAATACTAAACTTAATGGGAAAAATCATAAAAAATTATGGAAAGTAGCTAAAAGTTAGCTGATTATAGGAAAAATAAAACTAGGAAAGCAGCTTACTCCAATAAGCCAGGAATAAGCCAAAAGTGGCTGAAAGCTTAAATGAAAAAACAAGTATAAAAGAAAAGTTGGTGCAAACTAGGACAGATGGTCCTGGTCTGGCACCGTGGTTAGTGTGTGTGATGTTAAGTATGTATGTGTGTTAAAGGGGAGGTCCAGGGTTCGAATCCTTAGGCCTCCCTTGTAACACCCCCAAAAATGTGTCGCAGCAAAAATGTGTCCAGGGGTGTTACTTCATAATACACAGCGCTAGATACAAGAGAACGACCTCTAAATGTGTCGTTTGAAAAGTAATCTCGTTGATTTTCTTGAAATTGATATAACATTGGTCCTATCATTGTATCACCATAAAAAGCTTGAAAGTAATACAACGAAATTTGATCATTTGTATGTAAGTAGAAATCCATGATTGAAATCTTGTCAATTTAGACTCCAATGCACATCAGATAATCCATGCATCTAATTCACCTGAGAAAAACATGCTTAAAAGTGTCAACATTAAAGTTGGTGAGTTTATAGGTTTGTTTAAATATAAATGATAAA
>BQNB010172344.1:0-13471 GCA_026074375.1 Tanacetum coccineum
ATAAATTTGCGTTGTTAAGGTTAAATTTGTAGAATTAGGTTTTTTAAAGAACGGGTTTAGGATCCCGTTATCGTTTTTTTGTGTTTTTTCGTTAATTGCTTATCGTTTTTAGTGTGCCTTTACTTGTTTTAGCATTTTAGTTATAGAAATAGAAAACCTAATCAAATTTGTGATATTCAAGCATTGTTTAACAAACGTTACCTCGATTTTTAAATTTTCACCTCGTCGGGACACGACCTAGGAAGGTTTTTAGGGATTTTAATTTGGTCAAAAGTAATTATCCTTTAAAAAAAGCCCTATTGGAATACTTACTCTCTTATTATTGACATTTTGGGACTACTTATTATATATTTATATTTATATAATATATATATATATATATAGTAAGAAATCTACAAATCATAAACTTACTAAGTTTTACAGTAATTTTTTAGTAAAGGGTTCAAAAGTCGGAGAGTACCGACAGATATTCTCCGAGGGGTGTCAAAAGCCCGGTCACTTAGCCGATGAGGTTGGGATGTGCCGAGAAGAAATGTTGCTACATGGGACAATCTCACCTTTGAATTCATATAACTAAAATTGGAACGTGAAACTTGGAAACGTTATAACTATCTAAAAATGTGGGTTGGATGGTCAAAATTCAAACTGTGCACACACAACGTGGGTTGGATGGTCAAAATTCAAACTGTGCACACACACGCCTTAATATATAATATCTGTCGGGAGGAAAAGTTTTACACAAATTGCAAATATGAGTAGCGTTAGCATCCCAACTTGTAATTAACAATGATTTCATTTTTAAGCTTAGTTTAGGAATAGGTGAAAAATCAACGACGATAAATTTATCCTTCTAGGGCACCTTAGGATTGAGGTGTTTCTTATTCAGTGATCCTAAATGTTATGATCAATAATGAAAGTCAAGCATGTTGTATATAATGAAAAATAAGAAAAATATGTGTGCAAGAAAGAAAATGGTAAAAACGGGGAGTTTTAAAAAACTAGTATTTTTTTAATCCTTTTAAAAAACTACTTTTCAAGGTATTTCATTTAAGGGGGTTGAAATTTTTGGTTTTCTAAGCATATATTTATTTCATTGCGTGAGGACACATCACTAGTTTTGTAAGAGGGGTTTTGGTATGTGCTTAAATACACATACCTTTATCTAAATAAAACGAGCTTAAATAACCAAAAACGAACAAAAAATGCCACATATATGCTTGTTTTGTGTATTTACTGTGCAGGTAACGGATATTCACAAAATGAAAAAAACAAGGCAAAAACTGGACAAAACCGAGCATGGGATTGAAAAGAGCGTGGAAAACCAAAGCCAAAGGCGTACGCGTCTTAATGGGCCAACCCAACCCAAGTTAATGGGCCAAGTCAGCCCGTTAAACCTTTAAAATTATGCTATTTATACAAAAGCCTTAAAAGCTAAAAAGCCCAAAACCATTAAAATATTAAACCGGCCCAAACAGCCCAACCGTTAGCCCATATATCCTTTAAACCTATTACACCGTTAGTCCTTGGGGACTAACATACTTAGTCCCTAACCTATTGCACTGTTAGTCCCTAAACCAATCAAACACCTAACGCCGTTAACCTTTAAACCTCCCATTTTTGAAATATAATAAAATATTCAAAAAAAGGCGCGAAGGCCCAAAACAGGGCAAAACCCACTCTCCACTGCTGCGAACGTTTTCATCAAACCTTCCTACACATCCTGACACACTCTAGAGCTACATGGCAGTCTCAAGGCTTCCTATTGGACATATTTGGTGCGTCAGCTATTAATGGAAAGTCAAAATACTCAATAAACAGGTTTAATGGTGATTATTGCTTTCCATAAGCAAATATGGAATGATTGGGAAGGATTGAAGGCTAAGGAGATTTCACCTCACAACACACCCTATAAATAGGGAGGAGAATTCACGTTTAAGACATCTTTAAATCTTGTAACTTTCTTTTCAGCACTTTTATTTTTACTGCATTATATTCAATTCTCTGTTTTTAAGCTTTTTACATAAGCATTTTACCTTTCCAAGCATTAGACTCTCAAAGGTTATTCAATAAAAAGTCAAGTTTCTTTTTTTACTGTTCCATGGTTTCTCTTTTGGATGATAAGCCAATAAAGGATGGACTTATGGTACTCAACAACATAAGCAAATAAGCTCTTAAGAGTTCTTAAGCCCTTGTTTAAAGCAAGGATTAAGGTGTGTTCATTTTTCATTCAAAAGGGTTATTTTGTCATTTTTTGTCTTTGCTTATTTCACTGCTTATTCTCTGCTTTGTAATGCTTAATATTGCTTATTGTGTCCTTATGAATGCTTCTCATGTTTAAATAATATCTTATATGTCTTTTGGATTAATTTTCAAATAAATTGCTCATTATTGCCATAAATTGCTTATTATCTATTTGCTTATTTCTAGTGCTTATTTCCTGTTAGTTCTTGCTTATTTTATCTAATTGTACCTTCGAGTCTAGATTCTATTTTTTGGCATTTGTCACATGCGATTTTTAAGCTTTATCCAAGCTAAAAGTGGTTATCTGATTTCAAAGGGGTTTTGGGTGACATCAAGCATTAACCAAGGTTAAAGTGTTTGATCCTCACCTATCTTTAGCCAACTTTAATAAGCTCATATTAGGTCTTAAGTTCTATTTTGAAAGGTTCTTTTTGTTTAAATCTAAGTTTTAAGGTTGTATGTTTCTAAGTTTTTGAATCTGTGGTCTTAAAAAAAATTGCAAATTGCTTATATTTAATCTTTGCTTAAAAGTTGTTTTGAGGTCTTGCTAAATGCTCTATTTTGGTCAATAATGCAGTAGAATAAGGTTTGTTAAAGTGTGCATTAGTCCTTTGTTTTAGGTCTCAATCTGTCAAAGTTTCTAAGTCTATTTTCAAAGTTAAAATACAATTTTCAATAGCAATTTTAGGATAAAGTAAGTTTGTTTTAGGATCTAAAATTGATAGCACAAGTTGTTTATACATTAAGCTCCACCTGTTTTCTATTTTTTAGGTTTCATAAGCTCATTTGCCTAGCTTAATATAGGGCTGTAGTTAGCACTTTGCTCCTTTATAAAAACTTGAAAAAAAAAACAAAAACATAGTTCTATCTGCATTTAACATTAGCTTTTTCATAGCTTGTAAGATGATTCGCAAAATCTTAACTTTTGTTTCATTTATACAAGTAGCTTATAGTACTCTATTCTGTTTTATTAAGGTTGTCTCATTATTCTAAGAGTGCTTTTTAGTCTTATAGCTTAGCTTAAAATCTTTGGTCTAGTCTTTTAAACTTGTTTTATAGTAATCTGTCTTATGCTTTTTGATGCTTATTCAGCTTATCTCAATTGCTAATTTCTTAGTTATTTGTGCTTATTTCAGTCTAGTATTGAACTGGTTGTTAGCTAATTATTGTCCAATTGCTTATGTAAGTCACAAAAGACCAAACAGTTAGCTATAGCTTCAAAGTTTTATATAACCATCATGTCACTAAAAATTCACTTTGCGTTTAAGCTAATTTCTGGCTTATTATATAAATTTTGTATAAAAGTCTTTCCTTTTAAAGTTGCTTATTTTCTCTTTCTCTTTAAGTTTTTGCAAAAAGATTTTAAAAAATGTTTTCTAAAAAGTAAGGTCCATGACTCGAACCTGCGACCTCACCCTCAACACACACACGTTTTAGCACCACTCTCCTCTACCATACATGCCCATTAAGGGACTTTCATCTTTGTGATGTTCTCCAATGCCTCAGCTTTTAGCTTTTTTAACAGCTTATTTCTTCAACCATTGTTTCCAGCTTGTTATTTTTTCTTAGATTCCTCATAGTTCAAAGTATTTTTCCTAAGTTTTCCAAAATTTTAATAATTAGTTTGCTATTTTTAATATTTAATTTAGATTAAAACTGTTTTTAATTCATAAAAAATTAAATAAAAGTTAAAAAAATATAATTATTTTTTTATAATTTTTTTTACATAATCATTTAGGTCTTTTAAAAATTAAATTTGCATTTCTAAGGTTAAAATTTGAAGTTTTAGGTTTTTAGGTTGCGTTTTAGAATCCCGTTAACGTTTTTTCGTGCTTATTTCGCAATTGCTTAAATTGTTGCTTTCATTTGCGTTGTTTTTGAATTATCATTGTAGAAATTTGAAACTAAAATCAAAATTTTAATCTATTCAAAATCCCGATCATAAATTTCAACACGAAGTTCAATTCACGACCCTCGTTGGAACATAAACTATCCCGGAAACGTACTAAAAGGGATTACTTTTAAGACGATACTTCCAGAAATATATTTTATTGTGAATTGTCACATTCTTTGACGTTTAAAGTGATTTTACTGTTTTTACCTATATTATATATATATACTATTGACATGATTCAACAAGAATAAGCACCTTTACACTCTCACATTGTTAAGTGACATTGTTAAAAAGTGTGATAGATGGACTCGTCTAGAAGTTCCAGAATTTATTAAAACAAGGAGGAGTAAAAGAGCAAAAGATACAAGTCGAGCGGCGATAATTTGTTCAACACGAAGGAGTCAGTAGAGGGCAGTTTCAATTCTTAAATAGACCCACTGGGGACGTAGAAAGTATGAATGTGCAGGAAGATATCGTCGCATCAGTCCGTTCATGGGCACATGACCAAGCAAAGAGGAAAGGGAATGCGGGGATATCGTCGATATCTTCAGCAACTGGCTTTAATTTGGAATCGTCGGCCAAGTTGATGGTCAACGAGTATGCAACGGTCAACGAACCGTACAACGTCCAACAAGGGTGTAGACACATCGACTAGTTATTGCAATAGAAGATGGAGCCTTGAGAACTCAGACTCAGAGTTTAACAATCTATCGAATGGATCATACGTCAAACATGTTGTACAATGATTTCCAAGAAAAAGCACTTTTAAAATCTATAATGGTGAATATAACCGATTGTTAGGTCACTTGTTTAGGCTATATTGTATCAACACATTGATTTAATGGTTAAGCTTGCGTATAGAGATTGAAAGAGAGGAAGTAAGATCAATAAAGAATAAAATTTATTAAGAAAATAAGAGAGAATTACAAGAAGAGGAGGTGTTTTTTTCACTTTACACTAATTGGGAAGGTACTATTTACTAACTGTTTGACTAACACTATTGTTTTGTTCCCTTGAATCTGATATATGGTTTACTCAAAATTTATAACAATCTGATTCCATGACAATCAAAGTGGGTTTAAACAGATATAAATGTAAATATAAAGAACAAATGCGCGAAAATGATATTTGTTTGATAAAATGTTAAATTTTGAAATGGGTGAATAAAACGGTGGTGAGTTTAGAAAAAGCTAAAGCACTAGTATTAGTGTTCATACTGTCCCTATAGACGTGGTACGAACTTTTCCAGTTCAAGTTTAAAAATGGAAACTAATTTATATAAGCGCGTTTGCTCAACTTGCTAGAGAATGTTTGCATGAAAATGATGTTAGACCATGTAAGGCCTTAATCCGTAGACTTTCTTTTGTCCTTAAGTATCAATTAAAAATTAAATTTACTAAAAAAACGGTGTTGCATAATTTTGCAACAAATTCCTTATCCTCACTAGGTTAAATTAGAAGATAAACTTTAGGGCATGTCTTGAATTATAGAGACATAGACTAATTATAATTCCACTAAGTGTGATATAAAGGAAAAGAATTTTACCCATAGAAAGCAAGAAATCAAGGAACTAATTATATAATAAAACATCTCAATGACAAAGCAAATTGGCAATTCGCCTATAGATCCTATAGATATGGAACCAACAAAAAAACCCCTATCCCCCCTGCTCACAAAATAGGCCAACGAAACTTCAACCACACCTCACCCACATCCCCACCACGCCCGCCCACCACACCCCAAAAACCAAAAACACTAAAATCTAACCACAAAAACCAACCAAAAAACACACACATTACATCAGAAAAAAAAAAATCTACCAAAGACCTAAATCAAATAAGTTTATCAAAGAAAAATCTTACATGATCCACATTCCTAATTCAAATGGATAGCGAAAAATGTCTGACACTAAAAAGTATCAAGCAAGTGTATCTTAGAAATCCATGTTATCTGTTTAATTAGTCAACTAAATGATGTCCTTTGTAAATTTGATTTTCAAATGCTCTCTGAAAAATATCATTAATCATCAGATAAATTTTCATTTCAGAAATATATTTTCTGTGCACAAAGAAGATAAAAAAAAAGATGTCACATTATAGCTTATGAACCATAACTCAATATTTATTATTTTAATCTCATCAATGTCTTTTCTCATCTTTACCATATTTAACCCCCATCACTTACTAATCTTCCCTTTCCAGAGAATTTTAATTCTATACCTTCAACATATCTTGATAAATCTCTTTGGCCTTGTTTTCTATGACATATTTAATTTGAGCCTTTTGTTAAATTTCATTATATTTAAAATTGTCAAGATAACTGATTAAATGTGGAGCATTTGGTTTTTCGACCCCCACCCACAAAATTTTTAGAATGGAAAACATCTTTTTTGAAAAAGTTTTATTGATTATAGTTGAAAGTTTTAATTAACTTAGTGAAATCCAAATAAGAAATGCAATGCTTTCTAATGTCGAATAACTTTTGACAAGTTTATCATAAACATCTTTTTCAATGAAATCTTTCTTTTTGAGAAGCTCAGTTTCAAGTTCTAGACACTAATGATTCTTCATTCAACATTTCATCAAGCAAAGTTAAAAATGAGCCACACACAGACTTATTCACATCAAGAATATTAACAAATTCATAGCAATATGCATAATTTCTTCAGACATGATTTGGTTCAAGAGTTGATCATTATCAATACTAAGTTTTTTTATTTGTATTTCAAAATCATTTTTGTCTACAGAACACTGATCAACAACAGCTTCCATTTGGTTAAAAAGATTTTGATCTTCAGTATTTTCATCTAGAAGAGTTTTATCAAACGCATTAAACGCGTCTTTTAAAATTTTATAAATGGAATTATTTCAGTTAGAAAACAAGCTTTTTATGTTCAAAACCCCACGCACCTGCTGTTATAGCATCAGATGTGGTTCTATTTTTCACTACCTTGTCAAAACTAGCAAGATGATATTTTAGCTTTTAAGACTTTCATTTACCAAACTTACCTTAGGAAGTTCACTAGGAGCTTCAATTCTAACAGATGTATGTGATTTAAAAGAGGTGTCAAAAGTATGGTTTGAATGTTTTAACCAGAAAGCTTGTTCTGCATCCAATTCTTTTTGAGTAACAAAATGTTTACCAAAATCTTCTTTTATGTTATTCAACTTTGTATAATCAATTAGAGAAATATTAATTTTTTTCTTTATGGAAATTAGATCATTTGTTCATCAAGAATTTTTGATCGACTCTCTTCTTCCAAGATCAATGTCTCATCATCATCAATCACAGAAATCACATCATGATTCTTAGCAATAACACTACCATCATATAATATTGGTTGAATCCGCTGAGCTTTTTTAAGATGGAACGGATTTTGATAACCAAGAGCTTGTTTATGAGTGTTATCGTAAAAAACTTATGGTTTTGTTAGCATATGCATTGATTTCATAGATTGATACATCTTACATAGAATATTTTCTAGTTCTTTATTTTGTTTTTCCAAAACAATTTCCTCGTCAATATATTTAGATTCTTTTTCTTTAGATTCTGTTTTGAAAACAGTTAAGGTTGTTAATAAAGATTCTTTTTCTTTGACATGGTTAGAAAGATTTTCTTTAAGTGTATCAATATCCTACTAAAGGGCTGCAAACTTTGCATTTCTATTCCAAATTAGGTCATCCATTTGATAATCAATTAATTTTTCACGTTGGTTCAAATCTACATTTTGTCTTTGTTCAAAAATGGCGACACGTTCTTTGTATCTCTCAAGCTCAACGAATAATGATTCATTTACCATTTTATTCATCTAATTTTCCTTATCTAAATTATCTACATGATCAGTCATTTGTTCAACCATAGATAGAACCAATAAATCATTTGGTGCAGAAGAATTAGTATCTTGAATTCCCGCATCTTGTGTTTCTTGCAGATATTAAGAATAAGGAATGATATTGCTATCACTGTTTATCTCATTATCTAGAAAATCAACAATATGTGCTTGTTCAGAATACGTCATCTCTTGCACATCCTGATTAATCATATCATTTAGATAGGTATCAGAGTATGGTACCTCAAAGAGGACTTCTGAATCACAGATTGAAAGATTTTCCATCAGAATCGCTTTAGTCGAGGATATATCATCACAATTCAAGTCATAAGCATCCAAATCTTCAGTCTGGAAAGCTGAATTTTAAGGGACTGTCTGCTGAGCAACTGGAACTTCTATTATTCTAGGGTTTGCTAAGAATGCAAGTTGCTCTTCATCCAATATCTGACCGGCTTCTTGTTCTTCAACTAACATCAACTTCTCCTTAAACCATGCATAATTTCTTGGCCTCTTTAGCTGAGTGCACTGTCTCGCCATATGCCCTTCCCTTTGACAATTACAACACTTCACAACCCTTGGTTGACTAGCTGCATAATTTCCCCTTGAGGTTGTAGCAATTCCTTTGTTTCCAATGCCAGCAAAACACTAAGTTTGTCTTCCTTGAATTTGTTGAACTATGACTCTTCCATCTTGAATGGTTACCTGATTTCTAGGATTGGAAGACGTTCTGAGTTAATTGTTTGAAGGTGGAAACCTTTATGCCACCGTAGATAGGAATGCCATTGCTTTGTTAATGCGGTCAATCAGATATTCTCCTTGGTAAAATATAGGAACAACAAGACCAGAGTCCAATTGAGGAAATTAAGCTTGAGGTTGCTGTGTCACCGATGAAGATATAAATGGTTGTGGAGAAACTGATTGTTGTAGTGGATTGACAAGAGTGTGATGTTGTTGATGATGAATGGGTGCTGCTTAAACTAGTGTGAATTGTTAAGGGGGTGGATGCATTATTAGAACTGAATGTTGTGGAGACTAAGAGGGATTGAATAGAGTTTGAGAATTAGCTACCAATGCAAGAGGATCCGAATATCTTTCACGCATGAGACATACTTCATTAGCATGTTGTTCATGTTGACTGAGGTATGCATACAACTGATCATAGTTGGTGGTATACAGACTATTTGCTAACTTCACGTAAGTAACAAACTTACTCCGTTCTGGTGGAAGAGCATCCAGAAACTTGGTATTGACTTGAACTTGCTGCATTGTCATCCTAATAGTATGCATGTCATTGATAAGCTAAGAGAATCTTAGGTAATACTCATACAATGTTTCACCCTGAACGGAAGCAAACTTATAAAACAAGTTGTATAATCTGCATTCACGTTCTTGATACGATAATTCAGTGCCTTTCATTAGTAGCTTGCCTTTATCCCAAATATCTTTAGCCGCCTCTTGATGGTTTATAAGTGCACACACATCGGGTGGAAGACCATGAAGAATGATATTAGTTGCTTGAACATTTTAGTCATCTTGAAGTTGTTGTGCTTCAGTAAGTTCTGAGTATTTCTTAAGTCGAGTCTGTCCATCTTCTTTAATAGTTGGGTAGACCAATGGACCATTGTCGATTGAATTAAGCATCATCCTACCATGTTTCTTCCCTTTGATAGATAGTCGTATACGACTTTCCCATGAATCGTACATTGATTTCTCAAGCATTGGAGGACGGTTCTCAGCTCCAGCCACAATTATATGTTCTGCTAAGGTAGTCATTGTAAATTTGTTATGTGAAAAGATAACTTTTTAATCGTTCAGTGATTAGAGATAGTTGTGTTAAATTGCTGTTTGTTTAAGTGAATGATTTTTAAGATTATACAGGATTTTACAATTCTTGATAAAATTGAGAAAATAATTTAATACTTTACGGGATTTTACAAATCACAAAAAACCATATAAATCTCTTAGAAAAAATGTATAAATCTCTTAGGCTAACTGGTATAAATCTCCCAAGAAAAGTGTATAAATCTCCCAAGTAAAATGTATAAATCTCCCAAGAAAAATGTATAAATCACCCAAGTGTGAAATACGTATAAATCGCCTAGAAAGAAATATGTATAAATCGCCTGACCAGAGAAACGTATAAATCGCCTAACCGAAAAAAGACGTATAAATCGCCTGACTAATGATACATATAAATCGCTTGACCAAGATAAGTATAAATCGTCTGTTCAAACTACGTATAAATCGCCTGACCAAAATACGTATAAATCACCGGACCAAGAATGATGTATAAATCGCCTGAATTATAGATTGTATAAATCGCCTGAGCATAAAAATGTATAAATCGCCCTAACTAGAGAACGTATAAATCGCCCGACCAGAGAGTGTATAAATCGTGTGACCAATCAAAGACGTATAAATCGCTTAAATTTACAGACGTATAAATCGCCTAATACTCAATTTTTTTCAAATCACTTAAAGACACAATTTTTGACCTTTTTGTTTGATTTTTCTTATACAACTGATGACATCAAATAACGTCTATTTTATAGCATCATTTACCCCATGTAATTAACCCATTTTGTATAATTATTGCAAAGAATTGTTACTTAATCGTTTATATTTGAGAATTGCAGTAATTACGAAGTAATTGGTGAAGATTAACTAAAAGGCATGCATTCTAGAGCTTAAACAAAGATATTTTGAAGATTACTATTCTGACAACCAATACGCCGTATCCATCAAGGAAGATACGACGTATATGTACCTGCACTCACAAAAGACCATAAAGGAAACAAGATCCAATACGTCGTATCCAGGAAAGGCAATAAGCCATATTCAAGCTTTATGGAAATAAAATATTCTGGAAGATATCAAACATGGTCCCTACTCCAAGAAATCCCCAATACGCCGTATCCAAGAGTTTAGATACACCGTATCGAACCGACTCACCCTATAAATAGGAGACGCCGTGTAATTTCTTATACTCTTATAATCGTTTAGTTTTTGGTATCATTCGTTAACTCGGTTTGTTTACCTTGGCTAAATCATTACTTTTCTAATAATTATGACGTTTAAAGGCTAATACCTTTGGGTATTAGCCATTGTTATGAAGATCTTAATGTTTGGTTTCTTTATCTCGATTCCTTAATTTATCGTTGAATTGCTTGTTTATGTTTATCAATTTATACTTGTTTACGTGCTTAAGTATGCGACCTATCATTCAACTGGATCTAGTCCTACATATTTAATGCGCTGCAAATTCGGTGTTGTTTGGGCGTAGGCTAAGAGTTCGGGATAACTCTCCATATTGCAATTTTTATATCTAGAATTATAGGATCACAAATATTGACCTATCTATGCCTTTAATTTAGTGAGCTTAGTTGAGCCATAAGGTGACCATTGTATCAACGAGTACGTTCTTATTCCATTGGTAAGGACTCGGACAGTGGACTACTAGTATATAAAGAGACGTTAAGCAGTAAGTGGGTAAAGTCTCTATGAGCTAGAGTTTAACAAGATCACCTTTGCTTTAATCCCTAAGATAGATTATAATAAGAAAATAAGGATGCTTTATGTGGATGCGTTTAATTATGACAGAATTCTACGTGTCTAGGTCTTAGGAAGAAGTAATGCCTAAGTCTTAAGAATGATATACCGCTTCGAGATAAGTAATCATTGCACTAAATAAACAAATCAACGTTATAATTGGATTAATAATGGTTAATATAGTTTTCTTATATTTGGCTAGACCGCTCTTTTACCTTTTGTTAATTCGCTTGCGTGCGTTTTAGTGTCTTGAATTGATTTTAGTCACCACAAAACCTGTGCCAGTCTCTCAGACTGAAAACCCACTTATCCATTAGATTTAGGAGTTAACATAGGTTTAGCATAGATTAGACTAACTTAGATTAGAAAAACCAAAGTATAAATAAATTAAAAGTGTTCCTCGCTCTTAGTGATCGACACCCTACTTACCACGAAACTCCCATCGACCGGGTACACTGCCAGTTAAAGTGTCGTTTTTGGTTAAGTCGGCAAAATATAAATTTAAAACTTGAATTACAAATCACACCCCTAACTACAACACATCAAGTTTTTGGCACCGTTGCCGGGAAGTGATGTTATCCTTAAAATATGTTGACTTACCCGGAATTACATTTGTTGATAAATAGCTAAAGACGCAGGGACTAGATTAGACTATATAGGATAGTTTAGTTGTGTTTGGACTATAAATACCCCCTCCATATTTCCATAGAGGGGTGAGGATTCATTATGTAACATCTCATAAAGTGTCTGTTCTCTCCTTTCTCTTTCTAGACACACACATCTTTCCTTTTCTCTCTATTAATCTAATAATGGCTAAGTTCTTGTTTAATCCTCCCTGAGCTTCGAATCGAATCTAACTAGTGTTTCGAGAAATTAGATTTTCAAAACAAGGTTTTTCTTTGACAAACTGCTGTCAAAATTAAACAAACCGCTATAAAGAATGTCAACAAACAGCTGCCAAATATTAGTCAAACCACTGCCAAGTTCAACCAAACCTCTGCCAAGAAATAGTGACCAAATCGCCACCAAATAAAGCCGAACTACTACCTTGAAAAGTCAAACCGCTACCATAAAAGAAACTGTAAAACCGCTACCAGCTTTGGACAAACCGCTACCAAGGAAAAACATGGACAAAGTTTCATTTAAGTAAGCCATGATTAATATCAAACCGCTGTCAACCTGTATTGTCAAACCGCTATTATAAAAACGCAAACCGCTACACAAATAAGCAAACCACCATTGTCTTTTACTCCAAACCGCTACAAAAAGGACAAGATTTGGCAAACCACCACTTATGTGTCACTTTCAAGAGGTACGAGTCTCTTTTGTATCTTTTGTTTGCTTGCTTACTTCAGCTAGAATACAAATGAAAGTACTCACTTTGTTGTTTACACGAATTCGGCTAGAAAACAACCAAGAAGTACTACATAATCCAAAACGCTACGAAGAATTATATCAAACCGCCACATAGAAAAAAACTAGGAAATCTTCGAATAAGCAAAAAAAATAAGCAATAGCTTAGCCGAATAAGCTATACACTCGTAGGAGAATAAGCTAAAAATGAGAGAAGCAAGGTAGTACAAGCTTTTTCACGAATACACAAACCACAAACACCTTATAACCAATATAAGCTGAAAGCTGATAAGATTAAGAATAAGCTCGAAATAAGCTTAACAACCATGAACACATTAAAAATAAGCAAACCAAAAACACGAATTCCTCCTAGGCTCTGGTACCAATTGTACATAATAAGAAACACTAGCTAAACAATGATCCAAAGGTCAGGAAGGATTAAACAAATAAGTAGCCATATTATTAGAGAGAGAAAGGGAAGAGTGTGTGTTTTTCTAAAAAGAGAAACAACACACGTTTATGAGATACAATATAACACCCTGTGTTTTCAAGTCTTTGACGACGTCAATAAATGTGCTATTTATTTTTATTATTGTACGTGTTTG
>BQNB010172345.1:0-11507 GCA_026074375.1 Tanacetum coccineum
ACACGAGATGATGTTTAATCGGGTCCCGTGTTTATTGCTGCTTCCGTCACCACGAACGATTAAAATTTCGTCTCCAAAAGGAATACGAACGATCTTTTCCGCACAGACAATAACGGCATGGTACTTTGCCAACCAATCCATACCAATTATCACGTCAAAACTACCTAGTTCTACGGGCATTAGGTCTATGTTGAAAGGATGATTTAAGAGGTTTAACGTACAACCCCGGATAATAGTGTTTAACCCAACTATTCGCCCGTCGGCTAGTTCGACATTATAATCATGATCTAATGCAGTCGGAGTGATAACAATTAGAGAGCTAAATGCAGTAGATACAAAACTCCTATCGGCACCGGTATCAAATAAAATAGATGCATATCGGTTGTTTAGGAGAAACGTACCCGTGACGACATTGTTGTCCGGGTTTACCCCTGCATTACCCACGGCATACACCTTTGCCTGAGCCTTGGCATTTCCAACCTGATTACCCCGGTTGTTGCTGTTCTTCCATTTTGGGCAATCCTTTTTGAAATGCCCTTGAGCACCACATTCAAAACAAGCCCTCTGATTAGCCCCAGTGTTGACATTTAGGGGATTCTTGCAGTCACGACCTAAATGACCAAATCGGTTGCAGTTGTGGCATTTGGGAGCACAAGGACCATCATGGTGATAGTTACATTTGGAACACAGAGGTCTAGACCCTCCGTACGGTCTCCTGTCACAATTTCTTGCGGCATAAGCTCTTCCAGTGTTTTGTCTCTTGTTTGGTTGTTGATTCTGGTTGTTCCTGGCGGTGTCATTAGACTTTCTTTTGTTGTCAGCCTGACGTTCAACCCAAGTGTTGATCTTTTTGTCCATGAGTTCAGTGGCAAAGTCAATGGCATCCTGCATAGTTTTTGGCTTAGTCGCTATCACACTGCCATAGATCGTGTCGGGCAAGCCACCGACATATTTCTCAACTTGGTCTATTTCTTTTGGAAACATCCGATCGCACATTAGTGCCAGTTCTTGGAACCGTTGGCTATAGGTTACCACATCGTTACCCTTCACCTTCAAATTCCACATTTCAAACTCCAACTTCTTAATTTCGCCCCTTGGGCAGTATTTGTCTGTCATCATCTTTTTCAGTGTCCTCCATGGCATTGCATGGGCAGCTTGATGAGTAGTGGTCTTAACGTGGGAGTTCCACTGTAACACCCCCAAATTGGGTCGCAGCGGAATAAGGATCCGGGACGTGTTACTTCAAGATCAACAGCACAAGATATATATAAGAACGACACAAAAAGTCGTTTAAATTGATACATTGGATTTAATTAAAAGACATATTACAAAAGCTTATAGCTTCACTTGTTCCTTGTTTCATATTACAAAAGATGACATAGATTTCCCAAAATATGATATAAAAGTCTTTAAGCGTGCAATCCAAAATGTAACCCAATGCCGTGCTGACAGTGCAAACTGTAACGCACTTCGTTAATCATTCTCCTAATATTGCGGCGTTGGTGACAGATGTAGTAGGTATGAGTGTCTGTGAATGGTGTGGTGATTGCATTTTGGTTGTAAACCTCTGGGCCTTCCTCTTGGTGCCATTTCTTTAAATAACAAGAAAACATAATACCCGTTAGATTTCATAAAATCCATAACTTTGACATAAATCTTATAGACATTAAAGAAAAACGAGATCATCATCACACAGTGAAATGTAAAACTATTATTTGATTAACCCATAGTATAACCAAATCGACATTCATTTATATATAATTCATTTCGCAGCTAACCATAATCCGTCCCTTTCTATATAACTGGGAAATTAATTACATTGATTGTTTAATACAAACGATCACAAAACACTTAGGTTACAAAGACAAATAATCCTAAAGGCCATACTAGCCGAGATTATACTCGTAATTACTTAAGTTGGCTTTATACAACAAGTAGCCGATACATGAAAAAAAAAGGTCATAAAAACAGAGTAGCTAGTCAAAACAAAAAGATCTATACAGTTGCTAGCTGGGATAACCCATATTACTTACAGAATGTCAGTAGCTACAGTCAAAACCCAGTCTAAGAACTGCTAATGGCCTCAATATGGTAGCTCTGGCTCTGCAGGGATCCTTAGAGGCCCTGCTGTCACTCTTGAAGCTCGATCATCTGAGTCTTGAGGCTCTTCACTATCTTTCGGGCCTACACTAAATGTCTCTGTCTCGTTGCTCTACTTCTGCAGATCTGAAATCACCGTCTGTCTCCTACGTTGCTGCCTGCAACTCAGCGATCTCGGACTGCTGAGCCATGACCGTAGTCCGAAGTGATATGCCCTCGAAATAGTACACTGAATAGCAAAGCATACCAATCGAATGTGCCTCAAAGCGGCACGAGATAATCTGGCCTCCTCCTCTATCAGAAGGGCAGTGCGTCTATAGAATGGCCTATCCCTGTACAACATGTTGACTCGGGCTCTAAGTAGAGCTCGGTCATATCGTGCATCATCAGTGGAATATATGATATTCATCCCTCACTGGTCAACAGTAGTAGCCAACTTAGTAACTCTCTGATTGACCCCCTCTAGGGTGGTTGGTGCAATCTCCTGGATGGCTCCTACAAGGTTATCCCATGTATCTGTAATACCATAGCCTAACTCTCTAGACGTTGGCGTCCTGGAGCGGCATCTAACATATTCAGCTAATCCCATAAGGTCGCCCTAGCTGTGGTAGGTCTAACCTGCCTAGCAGCACCAGCTGCCGAACTCTCCCCGACCTCGTATCCAGGACTAGGAGTAGTACGACACGGCCTCCTACGAAGTGGTAAACAAATCTCAGGCATCTCAATCTCATGAATAGGAGATGTGTATAGGCATCTCTCTGTCTAATTCCCAGCAGCTCGGGATCTAGAGATCCCTCAACATATGTAGGGCTTATTGGGTGGTGGTGTTGGCTTTCGGTAATGGCGGAGAGGGTATATGAGGAAGTGGTGATGACGTATGGAGAGAGAGGGTGATGGTGGTGGAGTAGGTGAAGGCGAAACAATCTCTCAGCAACTTCCTCGGAGAGGAACGGTGCCGGCGCCTGGGGTCGGATGGACATCCTAGCCGTGACGCGATAAGCAAGGTATGGGTCCTGGTCAGCTGAATAAGCAACAGCTGCAGGGTCGGCAGGAGCTAAGTGCTCCTCCTCCTCTGCATCATCATCATCATCTGTCATAGTCAGTTGCATTCATCATCATCACTGTCGGTCTCCTCTGTAAAGCAGGATAGTCGGATGGTATCATCCTCAGGATCATCCTCGTATCCTCTCCGGATCCTCTCACGATCAGATCAGGAATGTATCTCGGTAACTCTGTTGTAGGTTGAGCAAGCAACAGGACAAATGGCTGCTCCTCAGCGGTAGGATTCGTCCCTAGTAGAAACTCGGGTAAACAGGCTCCGGAACAAATGGTATGTAAATAGGTGAAGGTGGTGCCTGCTCTGGCTCCTCAGGGCCAGGCACGTAATCCGGAGATGGTGGATCCTGAAAAATAGGTCCTTCGGCTCCTGGTGATCCTATGTCAGATAGGTCCTCATATGGGCTGGATATCTCAGTATACGTAACTGTAGAATCTTCCGAATCCGACATGCTCGAAACTGAAAAATCTAAGTGACTTATATATGTATATTAATATTAGACTATTATCCTTATATACGTTAATATATTATAAACACGGTACTATCTATTAGCATGTATATAGCCTACCCGACTAATGCAAAAATTTGTATACGAAATACCCGTAAAAAACCCTTTTGTTTGTATGCATGGTTGAAATGGTTTTAGTCCAGCAAAAACATTTTGACCTGGTTCTCTATAACCTTGGCTCTGATACCAATCTGTAACACCCCCAAATTGGGTCGCAGCGGAATAAGGGTCCGGGGCGTGTTACTTCTAGATCAACAACAACAAGTAATTAAGAACGACAAAAAGTCATTTAAAACAGGAAAATTGGATTTAATAAAGTATGTGTTACCAAAATTTCCCGAAGGCTTTTTGGTTTAATTGTTATTATTACAAGTTTTCAGCCCCATAACTGATACACATTGTATTGCGACTAAATCTTTAATGCATGACTCTTCTATAATTTACCACCATGTATCCTTGGCTCCTGGGCTTAATGACCTGAAAAAACATGCATTTAAAAACATCAACATAAAGTTGGTGAATTCATAGGTTTATGTAAGTGTGTATGCAAGACCGCAAGACTTTCCCGGTGATAATGCAACAGATGCAGACATTACAAAAATGCAATTACATTTGCCTAAGCTCATGACATCGAAGCTCGACATAATTGAATACAATATATAAATATTGCCTACATTGCCGCTGTGTTGTTCAACCCGTAACATCAGTATCCGACATGATATACGTTCGTTTCCAGTGATAGCTAGTCACCCGAACGGGGAGGTCAATCCCAAATAGATCTATCTATAATCACTCGCGTCGCATTTCCTGTAATTGACAGTTATGATTATGGGCATAGTGGGTTATCGCTACTTAGGCAACACGTAATCATGATAAAATATACACTTGCGTCCAATTTGTAAAACATGCATATGTTTCTCACCCCAAAAACTTGTAAATTAATAATTGTAAAACATGGGGCTATGAACTCACCTCGAGTGAGTAAACTGATAACAAAATATCCAAGTTACAAACGGTCACGATAAGCTCGCGAATGCAACCTAGTTAATATAGGTCGAATCAGTATTCAAGCACGTTGTCTAACAACAATGTATATTTAATGTTCTTATATTGTTTCATCGTTACTATCGTTCGGGCTATTCTTAATTTTAAGAGGTCATGACAGACGTACGGGGAGTTAGGAATCTTTAATCATAAATCCAACAACTCGTCTATACGCATCCATCAGATAGAAGCCTCATTATGTAATTCCCTAGTAATATAGGCACTTGATACCTAATAACATATATAATCTATATAGCTAAATCACCATCTTTTTGTTTAAGTGATATCGTAATTATAGAGTAAAAACGTTTATAATTACGCTTTAGTAAAAATGACATATACTTTGTCGTTGTTTTAAGAAGTTTCTGCGTTCCCTTACGACCACGCTTTTGTATTAGACGTGTAATCATAAAAATCACATTTTTAGGTTTTTGAGTTTCTATGGATGATATAGTATTTTTACTGTTATACCAGCTATATAATCGTTTTATACTTTTAATTAACGTAAAACCGTTTTTGTCGTATGTTTATTCGTTTTAGCTCCGTTTTAGCGATTCTTTTCGAAACTGTTCTCGTAATTGAAAAGTTTTTATCTTATTATGATGTTTATAAGTATAAGTTTCTATGGTGAATAGTAACTTTTATAAAATTTGTTTTATAAAGTAATTTAGCGGAGTAAAATCGTAAATAGCGTATCTTTTCGCTATAAATCGGATTTTGAGTTTCTTTATCATTTTGGATTTCTCATGAATGTACTATCTTTATAAAACATAATATGGGTGCATTTAAATCGAACCACAAACACAGTAAGTTTGAGGTTTTGTGATTTAGACATGTTTTTTAGCATGATTTTTAACCATTTAGATTCAATACTTAGTTACAAATACTTTACAACAATTATTTTCTTATGTCCTACATATTAAAATTCATTTAGTTCCATACTTTTCTTTGTGAGTCCAAGATAACATGATTAACATGTTATTTTACCATTTTCACTTGTAATTCATAAGTTAACTTTTAGAAACCCTAATTTGCACTTAAACATGTTTATACTTAAACAATATGTTAAAGAAACTTATACATCCCTTTTAACATAATATTATCATCCATATGACATTAAATTAGTTCCAATACATGAATAATAAGTAAAAATTTCATTTTTACACCTATTCAAGAGTATCCTAGATGGGTGATTTGACTAAGTAAAGCATATGAACACATAAAATCTTAAATATGAATAGATTAAGCTTTTGATATAACCTTGTGTGGATGAGTAGAGGTAAGAATAACAATCACACCCTTGTGATTAAAACCTCTTGCTGAAAAATTAGGTTGAAAACCCTAATTTTACCTAAAACCCAAATCTTGCAATATCTTCTTAAAACACATTCAAAGCTAACCAACCCTTCAAATTATTCTTAGAATACCTAAGTTTGATATTGTAAACTCATAATATGGGTTGAAAGAAATCAAGTATGGGATTGTGTATTAAAGGGGGTTTTGAGCCTTGGGTTATGTGAGGTGACATATGAGATGGTTTTTGTGATTTTTGTTAGTGTTTAGAAAGGAAGGTGCATGCATGCTATTTATAGTGAAATTATATTATTAACCTATCCATGGTCATTTCTTAAAACCCTTGCACATGGTTTAATTAGTCAAGGGGGTTCATGGTGTAAGAGTTGGTTCACCTATTGATCTTTCTTATCTAGATATTTTGGAGCAAGGTTGATAAATTCTTGGTCCTATCATGAAATTTTGGCCCACATAGGCTCATGTGATGGTATATTGATTATTTTGGGTATGGGTATAATCGTGGGTATTCGTTTAAGGTAGTTAGGTTTTTTTTTTGGTGCTTCCGGAATCGGCCGAAACGAGGTTTTACGCGAAACGTTAAGCATTTTTCGTAGCAATAAAAATAAGATAAACAAAGTTATTAATTATCCTCTAATATTTCTTATTACACTTGTCTTGATGTACATAATTTAATCGTTTAATGCCCGGTTACATTGAATGATCATTTTCAGTTTACGCGATTTAACTTAACGTTTACGGTTTAAGAGCAAACGCGTAAAACCCTAAAATAAATTGTGCATTTACTTAATGTCGTACAATGGACCTAAAGTTGAGGTGTTTATAATTTTTGTTTCCCATTAGCTTAATTGATCTAAAAATAGCTTAACAGACTAGCCTTTTAGGACTTAGTGTATAAAAATCAAAACTGTCTTTTTAATTTGCTTATTATCAGCTTATTTTTAAGAGTTATAAAAAGTTGTCTTTTTTAAAGTTGTTTATTTTGGCTTGTTTTACAAGTTTGCAAAAAGAAAAGTTTCAAAAAGTAAAAACGGGAAATTGGGAAGTTGAGGGTGAGCAAGGCTCGAACCCTCAACCTCAACCAACCTCTACCCGTTTCACACACACTCTTTACCGCTGCGCCCTTGGGACTTTTTCGTTATAAGTCCCAAGTGGTTTGTATTTAAAAGCTTTTTAGCCCTTAAGCTTTTCAGCCCTTTTGGGCTTATTTACGGCTTATTTATAAGTTGTTCGTCCAAACTTTTATTTTTCTTGCATCCAACACTGTTTAAACTACTTTCCACCATTTTTTAGACTTTTCCCATTAAGTTTACTATTTTTAATTAATTTTTCTTTTTAAAATTGTTTTTAAATCATAAAAAAATTATAAAAAAGTTAAAAAATATAATTCTTTTTTTGAAAATTTTCTTTTATCATTTAGCACCTAGGAAAATTAAATTTGCGTTCGTAGGGTTAAAATTTTAGAATTTCGATTTTTAAAGAACGGGTTTAGGATCCCGTTCTCGTTTTTAGGTTTTTAAGCCTTATTTGCTTTTGTTTTTAGGTTTCCTTATTCGTTTTTGCATTTTAATTGTAGAATTAAAATCCCAATCCAAAAATCTTAAACCATTCAAATAACGCGATCACAAACGTAACTGATTTTCAATTCACGCCTCGTTGGGAAACGACCCGGGAGGTTTTGGATTTTCCTTTGGTCAAAAGGAATTTCTTTGAGTCTTTTAAAATACGTATACTATAATTGAATTATAATTATTGATTATTATTATATATTTATATATTTATATTATATTTATATATAGTAATAAATCTTTGGTTATCAACAGGCAATTGGATCATCTCCTTGAGAGAACACAGGTTCAGCATTCGCGTACAAAATACATTAATATCGCTATCTCATGCAATCTGGTTCAACATTCACATACAAAACACATTAATATACTGTATCATTTTATTAATGAGCATGTTGAGAAGGGAACGGTGAAATTATACTTTGTCGGGACTGAATACCAACTTGCGGATCTATTTACTAAAGCTCTTCCAAAAGAACGCTTTGAGTACTTAGTTCATCGCATTGGTATGCGATGTATGACTCCATACTTAGTTAGAAACTCTTGCAAAAGTTATCTTCTTGAAAAAGATATACTATCATACGTGTAATAATTTTCAAAAACAAATACAAAATTCATAAATATTAAAAAAACACAAAACAGGATTTTTTTAATGTTTCAAAAAAATGATTTCAAAAACATAAATCAATAATTACAAAAACAAAAAATGTAAAAGGACAAAAACATAATTATAAACAGAAACACATGACTTCTCATTCAAATCAGATTCATGAATCGACATTTTCATCACAATTGCTTTAAATGTAAATACGGGTTCATGATCTGAAGGGGAGTTATTTTTTATACAAATGTGTTCTCATTGTCAAAACATGTGTTTTTGTAAATTCCATTCACGTACATCACCTAAATTCTGATTGAAAAAATTAACAATGCTTTCAAAGTCAATAAAAACAATGATCTATCAAATAGTTGATAGTTTTTATAAAATGATATTTTTTTTGGGGAGTTTTTCATTTCTTGTGTGAAAATCCGGACTTTGATAAAATAGAAAAAATTACCATTAATGGACTAACTGTGTAGTGGAAGGGGATTATTTCTCTCAAGGGGGAGTTTTGGAAATTTTTGAAATAAAATTCGGTTTCAAAAACCACAAGGGCTAAATCTGTCATTTCTAAAACATATTTTCGGAAGGAAAAAAATCCAAGGACTAAAAGTGTCAAATTCCCAAAATCTAAATTCGGAAGGTATAAATAGATAAATAATTTTATTTCTTAATTTTTTATCTTTCCGGATTTGATATCGAAAAAGAAGAGAAATCTAAGTTTTTCACAAGATCGTGATTTTGAGTTCATTACAACGTCCACAGTCTCTTTCTCTTCTCAAACGTAAGTATTTTTTGTTTTGGAAATGATTTTTGATGATGTTCTTGAGATCGAGTTTAAATTCGATAAAAATTAGGGTTTCCGAAATTGGGGTTTTTTAAATTTCATGGTAAAATAAGGGTTATTGATAATAATAATAATAATAATAACGTTTGTGCGTGATTAATTGAGATAAATGTTGCTTAAACTCCGAGAATCATAAATTCGACAAAATGGACAAAATTTAGAAGTATTCAAATTTGTCTCAAAATTTGGTTCTCATCTTGAATAATTGATTTATTTTGGTCAAAATAGACTTGTGTTAGCTTAAAAAGGATCAATGAGATCAAATTTGTTATAAAAAATATAAAAGAGCCATTTTCGATAAGTCAAATCTAAAAAAGACAAAATTTGGAAAAATCAAATCTAAAAAAGTCAAAGCTTATTTTTGGAAGTGTCGAATTTGTTGGAAAATGCACAAAATTTTTTAGGGGCTTACTAGTCGTAGTGTGTGTTGATGATATATATCTGAATGTGTTGTACAAAGCTCGAATGTCTGTAAATAACAAGATTAGTACCTCATGTGACTTGAATTTCAAACGTTTGTGAAATATGTCTATTCTCAATTGTTTAAGTGGTCTAAGTCATGTCCGGTTATGACCGTTTTCTGCATTGAACAGAATGAGGAGTGAGTGACTTAGTGACCATTCAGTTGTTGAATTAGATGTGTTTGTTTACATGGTATAACATTCATCTACCAAATAAAGAAAGTTTCAAATTAACATACATGGAAACAGGAAGAGAGGTGGTTTTAAAGAGAGAGAGTGGTTGGATGAACATTTTAGAGAGAGAAAGAAACATAAGAGAGAAACTTGTATTAAGTGTGTGAAATAATGAACAACCAACACCCTTTCCAAGGCATGGAGAGGGTATTTATACCCTATGTGTGGTCGGCCATGGAAAGCTTGTGGGCTTTCCATGGGCCTTTTGGCCCAACTAGATTAACATCATTACATTTGACTAACTACGGGCTTTGACTAACTATTTTTGGTAGTGACCGATACTTTTCGTGTTTCTAACAATCTTCACCTAAGGGAGGTCATTCCAATTTACAAAGACTTAAACCTAGAATACTATGCTTTAACTTTAGTCTTGAGCTCGTAGTCTTTAACTTTAATCATTAACTTGTGAATTGATGTAGTGATCGTAGACTTTAGGTCTTGAGCTTGTTCCTTAGCTTGTCTGGTGTTGAAAATGCGATCTGAAGCACTTGAGATCATCAACAAAGCATAATCTTTCATCTTGTAAACTTGTGCCATTTGTGAACTGGTGACTTTGGACGACATGCTCATACTTTCTTGATTTTTTACTTGAATGCTTTTATAATGATCTTCTTGAGGTTGTTCTACTTTAACAATTCGTAACTTCGAGAACAGTCGTTCAGTATCTGGTGACGGAACTTCTTTGAATCTTTCTTTAACTTTAACACTTTTCCGCTTCAAGAAGGACGTACGGTATCAGAGTAGCGGAAGTCTTGAAACATGTACTTGAGCTTTCATGATGTCTTTATGTTTGTCGGTCGGGTATGAGCATGTGGCTATGAATCTGTGAGTCAGCTGGAACTAGGTACCTCCATAACCATATTTATGTAGATCTGTAATAAAACAATTAGCAATAAAGAAGGGGGACGAATATGGCTTTGTCATTCGCCCGTGTTTGGTTGGAGAAACCTTCAAATCCGTGAGGATCGACCTGTGATCAGGTAGATTCAATTTAAGAAGAATCTCCTTGACAGGATTTCCAGCTGAAGTATCGAATCTTTCTAACACATATATATTAGATTCATCAAACTTAGCATGTTCTCATTACCAGAACGTCTCAAAGCAAACAACATGATAAGAGTGAACCAGTGAGTTACTATCTCACCGATTGAATAGAAATATCGATTTGAAAATTAATCGATGTGTCACTTGCTAAAGTGGTTTTGTGACACCTCGAGAGTGTTAATCATTTCAAAAGTTCATCATCAGTTGTCAATTCATACACTGGAACAAGTTTGATTCTTGTAGAATCACACCATCGTTTCTTTCTAGTTTTCACAAGTTTGATTCATATAGAATCGCACAAGTCACCTACCATGAGCTTGTTTGATGTTGGCTCAAGCAGGATTTCCATCTTCACTGTGATTACTTGAGTATCACTCTGATGTTCTGGCAAAATTACAAGGATAATGCGTAGGACTCTTTATATATTTCTTGTTATTCATATTGTGTGAGATAGCAAGCATAATTTTGACAAGTGTCCTAATGAGATTTATGGATGATCTCTTTTGGCTCTAGACTCAATAGTGCACTTTGGTTTTAGTGATCAGAGGCTAGAGCGGACTGCCACCTTTTCAATATCAACTAACTTAGAGTGAGAAAGTCGATAGAAATGTGTGTAATGTACATGAGAAATAAAACAAGAGTCTATTGAGAGACCTTGAGTGGCTAGGGAGGGTTGTGCATAGCGTCACTAGGTCCATGACTATCTTCAATGTTAGACAACAACCTAGTGTT
>BQNB010172347.1:0-13471 GCA_026074375.1 Tanacetum coccineum
GGCTATATTTGACAGAATCGTCAAAAATGGACCAAAAGTGGACCCAAACTATAACTTTCGGACCAAAACCAAACTATTTTGGAATTTTGGACCAAAAGTGGACTATGGTACAAACCACAAGGACGAAAAATGTACTTAACTCTTAATGATTTGTAAATTTTATTTAGTGATATTTTATAGAAGAAGAAAAAGAGGACTTATGCATTATTGTTTTGTAGTGTGTGGTATATTAATTGTACTTTTAGATAATAGGGTATTTTAATAATATCATTAATTATAGAGTAAAGTACATTTTTGGTCAATGTGGTTAGTGCGTTTTTCACTTTTGGTCCAAAATTCAAAAAAGTTTTGTTTTTAATCCAAATGTGATACTTTTGTTTCACTTTCGGTCCAAACATGTTGAAAATTTAGACCAAAAGTGAAATACTCACCAAATCACAAGGATAAAAAAACATGCTTTTAGACTAAAAGTAAAACAAAAGTATCACTTTTGGACTAAACCCATAACGTTTTTGAATTTTAGATCAAAAGTGAAAAACGCACCAAACCACAAGGACAAAAAATGTACTTTACTCTTAATTATATGTGTTGAGTTA
This sequence comes from Tanacetum coccineum, assembly GCA_026074375.1. Taxonomy (NCBI): domain Eukaryota; kingdom Viridiplantae; phylum Streptophyta; class Magnoliopsida; order Asterales; family Asteraceae; genus Tanacetum; species Tanacetum coccineum. The sequence goes on from BQNB010172347.1 coordinate 597, forward strand.
ATATATTGTGCATTAAATAATTGTAAATATAGCTTTAACTTTTAATTTTTTTTAAAAGATGACTTATGCATTATTGTTTTGTACTATGTGATATATTAATTGTACTTTTAAGTAAGAGGGTATTTTAATAATATAGCTGTAAATATAGCTTTAACTTTTAATTTTCTTGAAAAGAATACTTTCTTTTTATAGTAATGTTTTTTTGTCCTAAAATTTTTAAGACTTCTTTTTATAAAAAGTCTTAAATACATTATATAGTAGTATAGATTTCTTTAGTCAGTTTAAAAAAGATTAATGCGATTAAATAATCTTTTTACTTGGTACAATATAAGACAATTGTCGCTTCAGACTGTTATTGTACTAATGCTACGTGTAGTCACCTGATATATATGCATATGTAATGCGGCGGATTTTCCGTTATGACACACTAACCGTACCTCGTATGAAGGTTCCTTCATACGAAGTGCCAAGAAGGCACAACTATGTGTCATTCTTGTTTCCTTCATAGGATCACCCCCACGCGGGTCATCCATGACCGTTAGATCTCATCTAACGGTTCTCGCCAAACCATAAATACATCCCTATAAATACACTTTCACTTTCTTGAGAAGGACTAACCCTAATTGTATGTGAGTGTTATGCCGACTCAAAATAAACACTCTTATCTTGAATTTCTTACCAAATCAGAGAAACCGAAGTACATATAATTAACTTTTATCTCACATCATAAATGTAACATTTCTCATTTTCAGTTCATTTTCTGACATAATTATTATCATTTTTTATTTTTAGAGTTTTACGCGTTCGCTTTTAGTTATTATCCTATAGTTAAATCGCGTAAACTAAAAATCAATGTTCAATGTAAACGGACACCAAACAAGTTAAAGTTTATGTCAAGCAAGTGTTATATAATTATTAAGAGTATAATTTATAACTTTTCATATTTTATTTTTATTGATTACGTAAAACGCTTACGTTTCACAATAAAATACATTTAGGCATACTCGAAAGCACCAATACCCATCTATACTCAAACAAATACCCACTTTTATACCCAATACACAAAAATTAACCCATTTCCTCATTATTAAACAAGTGTGGCCGGTTGCAAGTGTATACACATGAAATAAAATGCAAACATCCCACTAAGTCTTACATAACAAGTTTAATCTTACACACAAGTACACTTACAACTCCAATTCTCCATAAATTGGCAAATCAATTATACCTCACCTCTTACACCATGTACCCTAAACCATCCTTAAAACCACTAGTACCCCATGGTTTGATTAAGGTTGTATTAGGTTATTTTAGGGCTATATATAGAAAGTCATACACACTAGTTCTCATTTACATTCACTAAGAAGATAACCAAGCCACAAAACTCTCTCAAATATAAGCCAAAACCCACGGCTCAAATATGTAAGCTAGGGTTTCATTTTATTTTTCATTCTAAGGTATTCCAAGCATACAAGCATTCATTCTAAGTTCATCTAAGGTGATACAAATTGATTTGGAAGCTTGGGCTGTGATTTAGCAAGAATCATACAAGAAATCTAATTAGGGTTTCCTAATTAGGGTTTGAACTTGTGTTTGATTCATTGGGTTAAAGCTTAAGTATAAGCTTGTGTTCATTAATCCTCTACATTTCTATAAGGTCTATTTAAGATGTTACATTTCTATTTATTCATAATTTTTACTTTACATGTTTGTTATATATGTTAGACACCACCTAGCTTATTTTCATGAAATTGTGAGATATTACAAGGACATTATAATTCAAATTTATAAGTATAATGATGAAATAATGCATGAAATGGAAGTACACACTTAATATAAGTACTAGTTGATTTATGAGTTTAGTTTGTAAATTATTTTGTATTGAAAGTTAATTACAAGTTTATGTATAAAAAGATCATGAGGACATGGATTTCATTTGGACAAGTGTTATGGACTTTTAAGGGACTTAATATAGGTAAGATATATGGTAGAAAACTTGGTAAAAGAATTGTACAAAAGCTCTTAATAAATGGAAGTATAAAACTTGTTTTATAAAACAAAAATATGTAAACTGTTTTGGTACCTACTGTTGGAATTCATGTATAAGCATGTATATATTATGTTTTATTTAATTAGTATTTATCACAAGGATCGTAAGCATATAAGGAAATTGAAAAACCGAGTTATAACGAAAAAGATATGACACTTTTAAGTTTACAATAATTAAATGCATAAAAGTATTTTTATAAAAGTTATTTTATAAAAATATTAACTGTTTCAGATCTGATATATTAAGGGAGATATTTTATAAAGATGGTACTTTTCATGAGGAATCCAAACATGTAAGAAACTCAAAAAACGGATTTAAAATGAAGATGATACGTTATTTACAAGTTTAAGTTAAAAAGTATTTTTATAAAAGTAAATTTATAAAAATAAGTTACTGTTCACGATAGTAAACTTTTGAAGAATAATTTTCCTAAATAGAGGTTTTAATTACGAAGACGTGGATATAAGAATCACTAAAAACTGAATTAAAATGAATGAGATACAATTAAAATACGATTTTAACGATTAAAGTTATAAAAAGTATTTTTTATCCTTTACTTACTGTTACTGTTCATAACAGTAATTAACCATATAATAAATATAAAATTTGATTAGACTTTTCAATTACGAATCCGTACATATAAGAAACGTTAAGAACGGGATTAAAACAAGAAAGATATAACATTTTTACTAAAGGTAATATTTATAAAAGTATCTAAACTTGCAAATAATATTTTCTCAAACAATTAAATTATTTATATAATGAAATTATATACATAATACATCAAGTGTTTCTTTTGGAAATTAACAAATTGTTAGGCAAGTATATTATTTTTACAAATTCAAATACAAGGACATTTGTTTTACAAGTACAAATTAAATTGTTTAATTTGATAAATTAAACAAACACTTTTAGGTGGTGGTGTAACTATATAACTTGTGATGTAGTATTTATATTAAGTACTTCGTACTCATACGACCTATATTTAATTAGGTTGCATTCGGTCTTATCCGTGACGTTTCCATTCACTTGATTCATATACTCCAGTTTATTCACTAATGTGAGTTCATAGCCCAATGTTTTACTATATCAATGATTTACAACTTTTAGGGCGAGATACATGCATTGTTTTACAAAGTAGCGATAACCCATATGAGCCCATTATCATGATCTATTTTGGATTGACATCCCCATCCGGGTGAGTAGCCCTCACTGGTGTCACGGAGTGAACCAATAGATGTATACCATGCGGATTTGGGATGTTTTAGGTTATACATCATCACGGGCAATGTGGTAATATTTATATTGCATTCATACATGTCGAGCTTTAGTGTCATGAACTTAGGGAAACGTAAATACATTTTGGGTAGTGTACAGTTTCTTTAATAAGGGGGAAATTTTGCGGGTACATAATTATATTTACATAAACCTATGAATTCACTAACTTTATGTTTATGTTTTAAAGCATTTTTCTCAGGTCTATGAGGTACAAGAGCAAAGAGATACATTGGTGGTCAATCATTTTGGAGTCATTGCATAAAGATTTAGAGGCATTACATTTTGGGGATATTTGTTATGATCTAAAAACATTACATTTTCAAGGGTAAACAAGTTAATCCGTTGAGTTTTTGTAACAATTCAAATGATAAGTGACAATTCAAATGTCTCACTTACATCAATTAGCACATTCATCTCGTGGAGTATAACTAGTAAGATATACACGTTACCTATGATTGATATTCAACTAATATAAAGATTACGGATATGGTCGTAGTTTGTTTAAGGGGAGATTAAAAAGAAAAGAAAAGCTTACATTGACACGTATGTCCATGATAAAAGCCGCTAAACGACAAAAAGATCGAGTTTCAGAATTTGACTTTGCCAGAAAGCAAAGAAAAATTGGCAAAAAAGTCCTCTCCAACGAGCTCGGTTGGTGTAGTAAACTTTATAGGTTGCGCGTCAAACATACCCAATTACGAATAAGATTAACATAACTTGCTAGTTGGCAGAATAACTAAATCATGTGTGTTTGGTTTAAGTTTGCCAGGTTATACTCAAAAACAATTTTAGATCACTATAGTTTCTTTCCAAAGAGAGATTTGTCTAATTATAGTTAATGACATTACATGTTTTATGAATCAAGTATAAACACACATATATTTTACATGTTTAATATTTAACACTAATTCGTAACACTCAATAAAAACAGATTAATTGAGTCATATTTTAACTACATACAAAGAGAAAATGTTTTTTCTTAAAACCTATCGTAAAAGAGTAATGTGTTGTGCTCAAAGTAACCCTTTTAATCTTTATGTGTTATATTATATTTTAATGGTTTTAAATTTCAAATTTGTGTTTAACATCCTACCAAAAATAGTTTTTTTTTACTTAAGTTACTCGAACATACACGATTAAAAAGAGTTGCTTTCATTTTTAGTTACACTAAATGTTTTCACACGTTTTTTATACATTTTAAAAGTTGTTCCAATCCCTTAGTTGAGTTATCGTATGTTACACGAAACACGTAACCAATATATTGCAACTACTATACAATTATCTACCGGTAGATATCCCGTAGATGTGCACGGTTTCGCTTAGTATCACAAAATACATACATATAAATGTCTAGCTTTTGCTAGCATTAATAAAATGCCGCCGTTTAAAAAAAACATACATATTAGTTCGATGTTATAGTTTACTTTAAAAAAGTTATTAATAAAAGATTTATACATTATATGAGTTTTACAAAAAAAGATTAACTACTTGTTGATCTTGCAATACGCAGTCAAAACTCCAGACCTCATTTGGTTTTCCCATGGTGTGAGACTTCCAAATACTTATGACGCGTGCCAATATTCTTATATCATCGAGCATAGGATCCAGATCACACAATTGAGTGATGTTCATCTCCATTGCTTTTTCTACAAACACAAAGAAAAGATTAATGTTTCACATATAACCTCAAAATACAAATGCAATTGTAATATTGAATATTGAATATATATATATATATATATATATAATATTAAAGATTCAAGAACTAACATTAACTGTGTGTATTACTTTGTGAAGAAGATGGAAAGGTGAGTGATTAGTGTGTATATGCTTGTATTTATAATCCACCATGAATAGATTAACATTAACATGTTGGATAAGTAAGGAAATGATTTGCAGTTTCAAAAATGATTTTTAGTCAAAACTATTTTTCGGTTTAAATTGTTCACACTTTCTTAATTTATGCCATTATATTCTTCAAAACCACTATCCTTAATTATTAGCTGTTTAAATTCTGAAAAACGTTTATATATTGTTTTGTGAATGAGCCTAAAATCATGCTTAATTAATGGTGGTTTTGAAGAGTTTATTTGTGAAATATAATTGACAAGATTTTTTTATTAATTGTAGGTTGACTGGATTGTTGTTTTTGAATACTTTATTTGTGGAATATAATTGACCAGATTTTGGTTTTAATTGTTGGTTGACCGGATTGTTGTATTAATTGTTGCTTTACTGTGGATCGTTGATTGTTTTAACATTTTACACGTGTCATTCTTTTACAATTTTGGGCCAAGATGAGTTTTTCAAAACTCTCTTTTATATAGGTTAAGGTTATAGATAGATAGATATAGATAGATTTACCCAAATGTTGAAACAAAAAATCTAGAAAAGTTGAAAATCCATATTTTAAGAAACATTGGAAAAATTAATTAAAATATATTTCTACCTATATAAATTAATAATAGAGACGAAACTATATGTACTAAGTCAAATGAAACTGATTGCCTCATATAAATTAATTGATTGACTCATTTTAAGAAACATTAGAAAAATTAAAATCATTATAACCTACGAATTAATATTTTCGACCAGGTTGAACCATGGGTAGAACCGGATTTTAAAACATTATGTTTGATCTCCAAACCAGAAAAATAGTTTGATCAAGGAGGAGTCTACACCTAAAATGTCGTGTACCAAGAAGTCTTGTTTGACGAGTAACGTGTGCCGTTAGATTTTATCTCATAATGATGTAATGTTTCACTTTCAATTTAAATGAATGTCTTGTTTGATACAAGTTAAGATTTTCTTGCATTTTACAAGTGTTTGCAATTTCATTTATGTTAAGAAATTCTCACATTCAAGTACAAAGCCACAACATTATCAATATTGCATATCGTTAATTATCGGCTGCAATAGATTTTCCGTGTATGCACGGATATTCGTCTAGTATCATTTAATGGTGTTTTAAAGAGGAGAAAAAAATGATAACATGATTTATGCATTATTGTTTTATACCATGTATTATATTAATTGTACTTTTTTAGTAAGAGGTATTTTAATTATATCATTACTTATTTGTAAATTTTAACTAATAATATAATTTTTACTATAACGAATGACTCAAGTTATAGTTTAACTGATAATATCATTAATAGTAAAAATATGAGTTAAAATTTTTAACTCATAATATCATTAATTGTCAGATAACAAAACAATTGTTTTATTCCATATGGTATATTATTGTTTTTCGAAATAGTAAAAATTGTTAATGCTTACAAGTATTATTTATAGTCATTGCTCACTGCTACAGCTACTTTTGTCAAACACGCTTTAAACATCGTTTAACATGTTTGGAATACTATTTTCGGCATTGAATGATATATGGTGTTGATTGTTGACAATTTAATTATATCTAAAATAATACTACTATAGTTTTAGGCAACGAAATTTGTGGTTAAAATTAGACTGAATATTTGTATCTACAAAATAATTATTTCCCTATAAACTGATAAGTGACAATTCAAAGGTCTCATCAGTTACATCAATTAGCACATTCATCTCGTGGAGTATAACTAGTAAGATATACTCATATACATGTTACCTATGATTGATATTCAACTAGTATAAAGATTACGGATAAGGTCGTACTTTGTTTAAGTGGAGATTAAAAAGAAAAGAAAAACTTATATTGACATGTATGTCCTCGATAAAAGCCGTTAAAGATAAAAAAAATCGAGCTTCAGACTTTTACTTTGCCAGAAAGCTAAGAAAAATTGGCAAAAAAAGTCCTCTCCAATTAGCTCGATTGGTGCGGTGAACTTTATAGGTTGCGAGTCAAAAATACCAGATCACGAATATGATTAACATAACTTACTAGTTGGCAGAATAACTAAATCATGTGTGTTTGATCTAAGTTTGCTATGTTATATCATAACCAAATTTTCGCTACCCTTTTGTTTTCTTTCCAAAGAGAGATTTGTCTAATTATAGTTATTGACATTACATGTATAAGACTCAAATACAAACACACATATATTTTACATGTTTAATGTTTAACAGTAATTCGTAACACTCAATAAAAACAGATTAATTGAGTCATATTTTAACTACATACAAAGAGAAAATGTTTTTTCTTAAAACTTACTGTAAAAGAGTAATGTGTTGTGCTCAAAATAACCTTTTTAATCTTTATGTGTTACATTATATTTTAATGGTTTTAAATTTCAAATTTGTGTTTAACATCCTACCAAAAATAGTTTTTTTTACTTAAGTTACTGGACCATACACGATTAAAAAGAGTTGCTTTCATTTTTAGTTACACTAAATGTTTTCACACGTTTTTTATACATTTTAAAAGTTGTTCCGATCCCTTAGTTGAGTTATCGTATGTTACACGAAACACGTAACCAATATATTGCAACTTCTATACAATTATCTACCGCTAGATATCCCGTAGATCTGCACGGTTTCGCTTAGTATCACTAAACACATGCATATAAATGTCTAAAACATATTCATAAGCACAGTACATATATTTATGACTTTGCATGTTTAATTTTAGTATGTAAAGAACCTGTAAACGGTATGTATAACAAACAAATCGAGTCACATACAAATATACAATCGTATACACACATACATGCATGTATATATGGAAATGATGATTGTAAAAAGTTTCCAAACAATTGAGACATAAACATTTATGGAAAATATAAATCTTGTTGGCACCATTAATATCACATATAAAATTCCATCACAAATTTGGTTCTCATCCTTCACATTTCTTACACACGAATACAACAAACAAAGGCTTTGCACTATATGGAACCTCTGCCAAAAGCACCACGACTACCCGCCATCACACCGCCACGACCACCACCATCCGCCATCTCAGCGCCACCAAGACCGTCCCCGGAAGTTGTTGATATAGTAAAATGCAACCATAATAAGGTCTTGAGTTATTTCACAAGAAAATTATTAGGGTGTGTGGTGTGTTTCAAGCTAAAAGATATGGAGATGGAGACAAAGACGAAGCCGGAACACAAGAAAGATAAAGTCGTTGCAGTGACTAGTTTTAGCGGTAACATGATGCATTCACCGAATTATTATAGTGAAATGAATCATGAAGAACGTGAAGAGACGCTTAAATCCGCCATTGTTTACTGTAAAAACACACCTATTAATTGATGTCTTCCTTGTTTTCTCTTGTTTTTTTTGAAGGTATGATAAACATTATAGTGATAATTAAGGTTTTTTATTTTGTTTATTGTCATATGTTTGATTAATTCATGTACAAGAACAAAACATATATATTTGAATATGTACACAATTAACACACACGTTTGTATGTATGCAACTATACATGCACATCCATTAAACTCACATTTAATCCGTTTCGACTGTGTTTCTTTTAGGGGGTGTTTGTTTAAGCTTATATTTGGGCTTAGGAACTTATTTCATTCCGGCTTATATTTCATAAGCTTCAAATTTATGGCTTATGTTGAAACTTATGGCCTTATATATATATATATATATATATATATATATATATATATATATAAAAAGTGTTGTGTTTGAGTGTATAAAGTGTTGCACTTTAAAGTATCACATCTGGTTACATAGGCAACATATTTAAAAAATGTTGCACATTCCAATTAAAAGTGTCACTTATACTTAAGGCAACGTTACATAACGTAGCACTTGATAAAGTGTCACATTATACATAATGCAACATTTTCTACCCATAATACAACACTTTATGAGTGTCCACAGCCTCAGAAGGACTAAAGCTTAATCATACTCACAAAAATATACTTCAACAGTGGTCTTTATAGTGAACCATATGTCCAAAGAGTGACCAAAACAACAATTTCTCTTTTCGTTGACCATGTAGCGTTAGCACTAAAAGAGCACGTTGCAGGGCACCGATGGCTTGTTATAGCCCAAACACGGCACCTATGGGGCTGTTATGCTGCACCGCATGGCGCGCGATAGGGTCGTTGAAGTTATGCAACAGGTAGAATTCAACAACAACAACACAAAAACCTTTTAATCCAATAAATACCCACTTTTATCATACAAATAGCCTATAACATTCTATTTTCTCCTTTGTTAATATACTTTCTTAAATAATACCTTACAAACAACCTTAAACACTCAATTTCTCCCCATTTGATACTAAGAGATTAAATATTCCATATAGGGGAATTTAACTATATGTGTTAATCGCTTAATTAGCTAATATGCAACGTACATGAATCGAGAGATGCGACACACACATAAAGAAACAAAAGGAACTATGTGCCAAACATGTGCATAACGACTCGACAGATCTGGTGATCATAATTGGCAACGACATGAAGAATGAACGTGAACAGGTTAGTGTCTTTATTTATTGTACTTTTAATTTTAAACTCAATGTCCATTATTTATTTGTATGTGTGGTAATTTGATTTTATTTTAAAGAGACGGTTGTTTAAAAGAAAATGAACAAGAAAAATAAATTGGACGCACACCACGCCTATAAAAATTATATCTAGGGAGGTGTTTATGTGAGTATAAGAGTGTTATAGAGTACGTGTTGATGTGCCGACGCCCGTCGCGTATAACATTCATAGAAACCAGCTACATCTTGCACTATAAGATAAGAAAATAATCAGAGTGGTAGAATAAGGAAGAAGGTGAAATGGGTGACCTCGGAACAAAATTTGAAGATAATAATACTTGTCTGCAATCTTTTGTTCCAAACCACCTATTCGAGTCGCTTCCTCAAACTATCCTTTGAGTCCTAGTGTCCAAGCTTTCTAAGATTTACATTACATTTAAGAGATAAAAGCCTATGATAATGTGTCATTTTCAAGTCTAAATATTACGTCCAAAAAATGTGATAATGTCTAATAAGTTCTAAAATTCAGAAGTGTCATGTTATAATGTAATAGAGGGACAGATCTAAGAATACGATGAGTTTATATATTTTTTTGGATCTTTAACTTTTTTTTAGAGAACAAAACAAAAGAAAAAGATACTGAGAAACGGGTTGCCTCAGATAAGTGTTTGTTATTATACAAGTCACTACTTACTATACGTGAATCTTTGGAGGGTCAAACGGGTTTGACGGCTAATATAGGCCAAACCAGACAAACTGATATGCAAATTGTGGAGAGTTTTGTAAATAAAACTAACCCTCAATGCAAGGTTTAACCTTATTATATATGGAAACTTCGAGTTTATTGAAGGAAAAAATAGATTTAGTTATAGTAATTCACGTGTTTAATTAATATGTATCAAATTCAATTCGTAATTTAAAAGAAAAGTTTGTGTTTAATTAATGTTGTTTAACCGGTGCCCAATAGTCACTTGTTACACAAAACCCTTTCTAATATACTAATCTAGTGATTAGTTGATCATTACTAAGTTAGTCATCATCTGACAAATAAACCACACATGAGCCAGAAGGAGGCTGTGCACCATTACCCCCCTCCCTGGAATTCAGGTGTCTTCAAATGTTTAAGCTGCACGAGCCAGAATTGCATTCAGCGTCTTAATTATCATACAACTATCCTGTGACCTCCAATTGGGGCACAGATGGACCCCGTAGAAGAGATGATGGGCAGATTGCAACAAAGGCATGTGGTGAACTCTGATTCGTGGTTGTGGCACTGGAAACGGTTTCCAAGGTAGTGAGGCATTGGTTTAACAGATGATGTTAATTGTAGTGTTTTAGGATTTGAGGGCGAGGTTATGGACAATATCCAAGCATTTTTTTTTTAAGAACAATATGTAGCCGGAATTTTTAGAAATGGCATTATCTATGCACTCATCATTTTGCTTAAAATAAACATGTTTCCCATTAGTCTTTGAGAATCTCTAGGTATATGCTACTTTGTTTAAATTATATCTTACTAAAATCCTATAGCCAACATACTTAAATACTACATATATTCTGCAACTTTGCTCTGTTAATACTTTTTAGCCTCTGTTTACATTACCGTCACAATATGTATATATACATGTGCCCATACTAAGGCAAGTGATATTTATAAGGCTTCTCTTTCGAGGTTGAAAAAGAAACTCTTGAGTTGATCGCTAATTTGACTAAATCTGCTTTATCTAATAATATTATTGGAACATTGTTAGGTACCTGCAAATAGAAGCTTGACCTCCAGTAAAATCATCTTTAGTTGTCTTCCATTTGGTATGCTTTTTAGCTATGAGTTCAGCTGGCGTTGCTATGAGTTCGTTTCAGATGATTGGCTTGTTCCTATTCTGAGGATACATATGTTAATATAAAAAGTATAAGTACAGTTCAAATAATTACAAAAATTAAATCAAATAAGCATAAAATAAACCGATATTTTAAAAACAATGTTAAGCGGTTAGCAATTTTCTTATTGTTACCTGACAGATAAAGGAAAAGGCAATAGCGGTGTGGCACTCAATTACCCATGTGTTCACAGAAACACGGTTGATGTGCCTTAACATAATACATAGTGGCAACGACATATGAAAACAGAAAACAATGTGTAATACCATCAGCAAAAGTTCAACATAGACCCCAAATTTAGAATAGACCTAATGAACCAATTCTAGCTACTCATTTTTTTATCAAAATAATAAAAACTTACTTTCCACTTCTTTTTTAAAAATTAAATATCTCACAAACCGTTAATCGTTACGTAAAACAAAACATACCATCGCGACGAGAATTAAATCATCTTTCTATAGAGGGGCACTTCTATATACTTTTGACGATTTTTTTTTTCGAATTTTTTTTAGTTAAAATTCGAAAAAAATTTCGTCGAAAGTATATCGAAGTGGATGTCGAGTGAAAGATAAAAAAAAATACTCGTCGCGATGGTGTATTTTTTTTCGTTTGACGATTTACTATTTGCAAGATATTTTGTTTTTTAAAAAGAGGTGGAAAGTGAGTTTTTTTTATTTTGATGAAAAAATAAGTAGCTATGATTGGTTCATTGGGTCTATGCTAAATTTGGGGTTTATGTTGATCTCACCTCACCATCAGCTATGCTTAAACCATTAAGGTTATAAGTGTTAAGGCGATAATAAAACGAAAAACATATAGATCGCTTATTTTAGTCGGAACAAATATCATGGTGTTATTGATCTTTTTAACCAAGCACATACAGAGCGAAAAAACGATTTGTCATCCCAAAAACAATCTACATTGCTGATTATGCTAATGGTACTTTTAATGACATGTCGTGTCTAATATCTTGACAATGAGACAGCTATCTAACTGTGCAATATAACAGCTATCGATAAAGACAAAAAAGTGAGCTTAGGAAACATAATCCCAAAACCAAATAAGTCATAAACCGACTATATAAGCCAAAACAAACACCCCACATCGAAAAGTAGTTCTCTTAAAAGTCAAGCTTGAAGACAATACTCCTCTCAATGACCGGCATTTCACCCAACTTATAGTAATCTGTAACTAAATTTTTCTTTATACGAATAATAGAATAATTAGATGGATGATGACTTGTTTAACTAATAATCAAATTTAAAACCATATAATAATTTG
>BQNB010172348.1:0-13471 GCA_026074375.1 Tanacetum coccineum
GTTATAAAGGGTGGTATAGCTAAGTGGTGACTTAGGAATTACAAATGCACCCTACGGCCTTGCTTGGACCACTATTGACCGCAGACTACGAGCATATACGATTCGATCGAACATAAGTGGGTAAAGTCTCAATGAGCTAGGGTTTAGTATTCACCAGTATTGGATTCCTAAGATAGATTATAATTAGCTGATGTATGCTTATGAGACATTTAATAATTGTGACATGATTAATTGAATAACGTTTAGGAAGAAGTCCCGCCTAAACCTTGCGAATGATATAACACCAACATAGTAAAACAATCATTGCACCTTAGACAAAAACCTGCATTTTATTTGATTACTCATGGCTGATATGTTTTTCTTACATTAGTGCTAGACCGCTCCTCTATCGTTTGTTTATCTTCTTGTGTGTGTTTATTACTTTGCTTGCTACCAAATTAGGAATATGATTAAACTAAAACTCGTGCCAGTCTCTCAGGCTGAAAACCCTCCTTTTTACCATTAGTTTAGGTTTAACTTACAATAACTTAGAATTAACTTAGATAATTAAAATACTAATAATTAAGTGTTAACGTTCTCGCTCTTAGTAATCGACACCCTACTTACTAACAAAGCTACATCTGATTTGGTACACTACCCGTTAGTGTTATTTTAGGTAAAGTCGGCAAATAGTAAAAACTTGATAAAATTAATACCTACACGACGCAACACATCAATCACTATGTGTACTTGAGGGTTCAACACCTATATTTAAATCAGAAGTAGGTTTTTTTGTAATGAAATTTTATTTCAAGATTATCATAACCTAAATCTTTTAGCATACATGTTACTTCAATCACAGAAAACCTATTTGAATCAACATCATCAAACCAATCAGGATTCCCACCTTTGTATACACGCTTGGGAGCCCTAGTGCGTTTTAGACCTGGAACACTAGTGAATACACCTCCATGGTTGACTTTTAGGGGAAAAATATTAGGTCAATAGTCTAGTCAAATCAATTGAATATGGCGTATTGATCATCTGATACAACAGGAAACTATATTCTTCGTATTTCGTTCTCATTTAATAGATTTCTTTATTTTCTTTTTTCGAGCCTATCCTACTGATTATTTGCCTTATGTTTTAGGTATCAAAGGAAGAAGAAACAAGATCAATAGGGGAACCAAATATGGAAGAATGCATGACTTTCACCTAATCAAACTATAACTGGGAGATTTTGGAGGAAGGTAAGATCGAGTTAAAGGGTCGATTTTTCATCGAGTTATGGAAGAACTATTGAAAACTTTTTGGAAGTGATTGAATTGATAAAGGTGCCGAAGGTAAGAAACAATCAAATCAAGATGCGTGTTTTCCCTCTTTCACTGACTGGTGCTGCAAGCAAATGGTGGGAAGCAGAGTCTATTGGTTCGACTACTAAGTAAGAGGATCTCACGAGAAAAAATTTCACAAAATTTTATCCACCCTCTCGTACTGTGAGAAAGATAGAAGCTGAAAACAAAGACACCAAAGTCAAGTGGGATCCTACTAACACTGAATTCAAGCATTGGCTAGCCTCTAAATTTAGGAACCATGAGACGATGGATGAATTTACTATGAATGCTCTATGGGATTATTGGAGAAGAGGGGACGATGAAGAAGTGATATGCGAAAATGAAGTTTCTAAAGATGAGAATTTGACTGAAGAAAATGAAATTGCCCAAATCTTTAGAATCGATACTGATTTATTCCACTTTGAAACTCCTCTTTGTCAAGCCTTCAAGGAGTTTAACTATCTTTCTCAAATGGATGTTGATGTACTCACTAAAGATACACATGAACTCATGACGTACGAGGAATGCAAGAATGATTAGATCTATGAGAGGAATAATGGAATACCATGGGTTGAGGAGAAACCATGGACTAGTAATGAGGAATGGGCCAAACCAATGAGTAATATTCGTCATGAATGCAGTCCACTACGTTTCAAAAATGGAACTACTAAATGGCCTACATGAAATTAGAAAAAAGACGGATATTGCAACACTGGTGACTTACCTGGACTCATTCGTAAAGGAAATTTGATTCGCTATAAAGATTATGAGTGGTACGATACGATTGAAGATAGCGAATTAAAAGTGGAAGCTTTGAATAAAAGGATGTTAGAAGAGTCGATGAATGAAAAAAAGATTTAAGAAATGACGAACGAGGCCTTTATTCGCCCGTTAACGAATGGGAGGATTATAAGCATGCTGCTAACATAGAAACTAATGTCGATTCCAACTATAGCCATTATCTTGATATTTCTTGACTATTTAATGATCATACGACTAAAGATGAAAATGAGATTGTTCAAGATAAGATCGAGATGAATAATGATAAGGTGATGAAATGGGGCGCCTTGATGATCACTTGGTTCGCGAGAATAAGCCTTTTTATTAACAAGAAAGAAGAAGGATTTAATGAACAAAGATGAAAGCCACTTGGAATTCCATTCACAAGAACACTGGCGTGCAAAACTAAAAGGTTTAAGGTGGTCAAGTACTCATTTGGACCATCAAAAAAGTATGTTGATATTAGAGAATATGGGTACTATGATTGGACTTCGGGCCACCGCTTATATGAAAATAGGTCCTATTAACAAACCGCAATAACCAACAAATAACATCAAGCTTTAAGTCCCACACAAACAATAAAGGAACGATGTAGTAAATGGGTAGGTTTGACAAAGTGACTAGCGACTTAAAGCAAATGCTGACGTAACGAGCGAGACGCATTAGAAAATGAAGCTGAAAACGAGCTAATCACGATAGGTCGCTAGCAACTTAAAGACTTTACAGTAAAGAAAAATGCATCCACCCAAGGAGACATCCCAAAAATGTATGTTTTTACACATTTCAAATGGATCCATGTATTATTAGTACTCTCTGGACGTATTGAATCACTACAAAATACAATAGTCTTTATTTTTATGGCACAATTAAAGTCAATACAGAAAGAAGACTCAAAAACCTTTTTGAACACTATATTGTCAGCTTCTCAGTCTATATCAGGTGTAATTCCGTTAAACGAATACAACCTTTCCACATGTCTTAGCTACTTATATTGTGAGCCTCCTATACTCATGATGAATTTTAATTTCAGGTCCTCAATTCTTGTGTCTATCATACTTTTAAAGAGTATCGAACGCGTAGATGTCGACTTCCTAGTACATTTTTTAGATTTTTATTTCTAACTGAACTGTAGACTAGAATAGTAATTGTTTCTTATTTTCAATAATAGGAACATGTATGATCGAGTCCTTAAATGAAACAAATGATTGTGAATATCATATAGTCATGGGGAATTCATTGTTGTGTTGTAGTCATGCTAAATGTCAGGAATACCACAACATTTGCAACGTCAAATCATGCTCACTAACAACGCAACATACGAGGATCATAACCGAGTGAGCAAAATCCCAGGTGAATTTTTCTCGTTCTAATTCTTTAATATCTCCCTGATTTTAAATGTTATAATTTATATAACCACGGAATTGCATATTATGTGTTTGTTTGTTTAATTTTCTGCATTGTTTTTATTCGCCGTAACTGTTCTGATCGAATCATCGATATGGCGTATCATAAATATTGGATACGGCATATCACCTTTCGATATTAATAAAGTATATTTTGTTCAACAAATCAATACGGCGTATTCAGTCAATTGAATACGGCGTATCGATCATCTGATACAGCAGCAAATTGTATTTTTTGTATTTTGTTCTCGTTTAATAGCTTTTTGTATTTTCTTTCTTCCGAGCCTATCCTACTGATTGTTTGTCCTATGTTTCAGGTAGCAAAGGAAGAAGAAACATGATCAATGGGGGAACCAAATATGGAAGAATGCATGACTTTCACCAAATCAAACTATAATTGGGAGATTTTGGAGGAAGGTAAGATCGAATTAAAGGGTTGATTTCTCATCGAGGTAGGGAAGAACGCTTTTAGTGAACAGATGGTGAAGAGACAGGAAACTGACGGTTGAGCACATTGGAAAATTTTTGGAAGTGATTGAATTGATAAGGGTGCCCAAGGTAAGTAACAATCAAATCAAGATGCGTGTTTTCCCTTTTTCACTGACTGGTGCTGCAAGAAAATGGTGGGAAGACGAGTCTATTGGTTCGGCTACTAAGTGGGAGGATCTCACAAAAAAATTTTCATGAAAGTTTATCCACCCTCTCGTACTATAAGAAAGATAGAAGCTGAAAATAAAGACACCAAAGTCAAGTGGGATCCTACTAACACTGAATTCAAGCATTTGGCGCAATGCCTCAATAATTTAGGAACCATGAGACTACGTATGAGATTTACTATTTGTAAATACTCTATTAGGAAGATATGCAGAGAAGAAAGACCATAAAACTTGGGACGATGAAGAAGTGATATGCGGAAATGAAGTTTCTAAAGATGAGAATTTGACTGAAGAAAATGAATTTGCCCAAATCTTTAGAATCGATACTAATTTATTCCACTTTGAAACTCCTCTTTGTCAAGCCTTCAAGGAGTTTAACTATCTTTCTCAAATGGATGTGATGGGTACTCACAAAATGATAACAACATAACTCAATGACGTACGAGGAAGGCAAAACAATATTAGACTATTAAGATGAATAACAGAGGTTACCTGGGTTAGGAAAACTCATGGACTAGGTAATGAGGAAAGGTTCCAAACCAATAAGAATATTTCGTCATGAATGCAATTCCGCCGCCTACTTACACTACGCTACCTAAATGGAACTGCTAAATGGCCTACATGAAATTGTAAAGAAGACGAATATGGAGACTTACCTGGACTCATTCGTGAAGGAAATTCAATTCACTATAAAGATTATGAGTGGTACGATAAGATTGAAGAAAGTGAATTAAAAATGGAAGCTTCGAATAATAAAAGGATGTTAGAAGAGTCGATGAATGAAAAAGAAGAGTTAAGTGATAATTGACAGGGCCTTGATTCGCCATGTTTATGAATGTATGATTATGAGCAGTCCTGCAAACATAGAAACTCGATGACGATTCTAACTCTACATAACCCAATCTATTCACTAGATATTTTCGACTATTTAATGATTATACGACTAAGGATGAAGGCGAGATTGTTCAATATGAGATCGAGCTGAATAATGACGAGGATGATGACATGGGGCATCTTGATGACACTTGGTTCACAGGAAGGAACCTTTTATTATTTAAAAGAAAGAATAAGGATTCCACAAGAAGACCAAAAACCAGCTTGAAACAGCGAAAAAACTGGACATATTGCTTTGCTAGCGATGAGATAACTAATTACTAGATCTGGCATTTCGTAGACTAGTACCCTTTTGTATATGAAACTTTGTCATCATATTAAGGATTAATAGCTAAGATGTATATATACAGTTGACTATGTAGAAGACACTGATTATGAATACTATGTGTTAATGCTTGAAATCTTAACACAAGTACTAAGAAAACAAGTGAAAATACTAAATAGATAATTTCTATTAATCTGTTTTTGAGTGATTAACAGATTACTAACCTATGAGATATGATTTTGTATGAGATATAATGAGCTCGTATCTAAACTATGCACAGAGTGATCCTTTTAAATGACGCAAGGAAACTAACCCTAACAGGTCTTAACAAAACGCATACATATCTTTTCCTAAAATATCTCATCACAATCGTCTTAAACTCGTACAACTATGTATGAGCCTAAGCTTAGTGCGGTATATAGTGCTGGAGACGGTAGACTAGTGTGAGGGTAGCGCGAGGGGGGCGGACGCAGTCATTGCTTCGAAGGGAGTTGCCATCTAGCAGGGGACCTCTACATCTCTACTCATGACCTTCATACAGTTCTCACGTGGTTTACGTCTTCTCTAGTGTACCTTCAGACTCATCTACATCTGGCATGTTTAAAGGAGGATACTATAGGAAAATCACACAAGTTACCAATCTCCGTACACCACTAATTAATTCCTAACAATCCTCCTTAAAACATGAATGTTGAAACTCTTTTAACTTCATGTTTCCTTCATATTTTCTTCTATAGTTCATAGAGGATGTATCCCAAATACTTACCATTTCATGAGCTTATAAACACTATCCATTCTCAACAGCAACTTTGTATTCTCACAACACTGAGCAACATCTTTTCATCAACAATCTAACAAGAGTTTGATTATTCATCTTAGACGAAGTTTTTAGCAAACTACCATCCATATAACGGATTTGATGTTCCTATTACTAGTTACCTGTTTGCTCTGGGATAGTTAACTCATTATTTAAAAAACATGGGAGTTAATTACCATATAAATTTTGGTAAACTGTCGGAACCATCAACAGTGAATTGAATTGTCATTACCAAATACCATTTGCTTTGGACTAAAGCCAATTCTTCATTTCTCAAATCATGGTGCATGATAAACATATAGTTTTTAGCAAACTATCAGCTATTAACAGATTTGATTAGTCTTTACCAAGAACTGTTTGATCTTAGACTAGCCAACTCTTTACCAATGAAGCAAGGTGAGTTGAGAACCCTACAATTTTTGGTAAATTTTCAACCATAAATGGATTTGAGAAGTCTTTACCATAAGCCGTTTGTGCTTTAGACTACCAGTTACTTTATGCCTTATAAAGTATATGTGAACCTGATGACTATTATGTATGTGTGTTTTTGACGCCAACACTCAAAATCCTCCTCATCTCCAATAGAGTCATCATTTTTAACTCTGGCAAGTAGCTCTTCTATACAAATCTAATCAACTTTAATCCAAGTACTGTCTTCTTCATTCTCCAACTTAGTACAACTCCAACATTTGCAACAGTACTTTTCGTTTTCATCAAAGATACATCTTCTCTACGACATATGAAATGACTAATTCCTCTCATCACTAAAGTATGTACCCCTCGAGAGAACCATGTAGTCTTCTAACTCACTATATTCCAATCCGTCTGTTAAACTCCAAAAACTTAGCCCCCCTTTTTTCATCCCCAAAAACATTGATTGAACATAACCATCAAATCTCCCCCAAAGTACTCTATCAAAACCTTCAAGTATCTCATCTTGATATTTGTCCATCACCAGTTGATATACAATATTCAAATCATCTCTATCAAATATGGAAAGCACCCTCATCGGTAGAGGTACTAAAGTATCTCTTGTTGTAAATTGCTTCTAATCACCACATTTTGATTAAACTCCTGCCTGAAGAGTTCAGACTTTATCACCTGTGGTTTAGTATCCAAGACACTCAGTTCGTTCAACTATATGAATAGTATACTTCCTGCTCAAGTATTTCATAATCTACTTCTTTTTCCTCGTCTGGAGCTATTATTAAATGTAATCTCAGCTCATTATCTCTTTCCTCACATAAATCCTCAGCAGTGTTTTGTAATGAATCTCTTGTTCCTTGACTTCTTATCTTTTTCCTTGTACCAAGTTTTCTCTTTCTGTTACTTTCTTCTTCTTTACTCTCCTCCTTGATTCTTCTTTACTCTCCTCCTTGATCATATCCCTTTTTCATTTAATCTTTTGTGATCATGTTCTTCATCTTCCAGCAGACCCGATAGAAATAAAAGTCTACATCGTACCCTCTTAAATCTTTCATACAGAGCTTTGTATTCCTCAAACTTCTTGGTTTTCATTCAGAGTGCTTGAAGTGTTCTACATTCTTCAAGTAGGTTGAAACATTTGATATCCTCAGTTGATTCTTTTGTAGGTGGTATTTCCTGATAGCCTCGTGGATCTTTGTTTGAGCAAGGAATTTCTTTGAGCAGCATTGCGTCATGAAGGAATTTTTTGCTCTTTCTTCTATTGTAAATTGCTCTCTTTCTTTATCTTAAAGCTCCAGCAAGAAGTCTGTCAGCCTTAATTCTTGCTTTATGTCACTCAAAATTTCTTATGAGAAGCGCATTGGTGAGCTTTTCTTTTTCACTAATCTGTTTCTTTCTTCTTCACCTTCCTACACTTATTGTAATTTTCCTAGCCATTTCTTCATCACAGTGCAAGCTTTTAAACTTCTTCCAGCTCAGGATTACCATTCAGATACACTTTCAGATTCATCCTCCTCTTCTATTTTCTTCTTTCCTTTATCTTTTGGATCAATTTTTAGAAGAGGCTTTAATGTCAGAAGTGACCTTGTAGAAGTAGGCCTAGGTCTGTCAGTCTCTTTAATATCCTTCAACTCTATACCTTTCTCCTTCTCTCTTGATACTGCTTTGGCTTGACTCATATTGAGAAGAACCTTAGCTATTGTTTCATCATCTACAAATAAGATATAAGAAGGTGGAGTTGTAGTAGTTTGCAGTAGGTCATTCCCTCTTTAGTATGATGATATATGGGCCATGAAAATGGAACATTATTTGGCCCATACAGACTATCCAATCTGGGAAGTTATACAAAATGGGAATGGTCCTGTATCAATCACCACAGATACACAAGGACAAATCAAGGTTCTGCCTCCAAGAACTGCAGAAGAAATTGTAGCCAGAGAAAGAGAAAGAAAAGCAAGGACCACTTTGCTTATGGCTCTACCAGAAGATCATCTTGCTAAATTTCATAAGATGACTGATGCAAAAGAGATGTGGGATGCCATCAAATCCAGATTTGGTGGAAATGACGAATCAAAGAAGATGCAGAAGTATATCTTAAAGCAACAGTTTGAAGGATTCTCTGTATCAAACTCAGAAGGGCTTCATAAAGGCTATGACAGGTTCCAAAGTCTTCTGAGTCAATTAGAGATTCATGGAGCAGGTGTATCCACTGAGGATGCAAATCAGAAATTCCTTAGATCTCTACCTTCTGCCTGGTCTCAAGTTTCCTTAATTATGAGGACCAAACCAGGAGTGGACAGTCTCAGCTTTGATGATCTGTATAATAATCTAAGAGTCTTTGAGAATGATGTAAAAGGCTCTACTGCATCATCCTCTAGCACGCAAAATGTAGCATTTGTCTCTGAGAACACCAGCAGTACTAATGATGTTAGTACCGCTTATAGTGTTTCTAATCCTTCTGGTCAAAACTCACAGTGTGAACAAACTTCATCATACTCCTTGCTTGCTAATCAATCAAGTTGCCCTCAACTGGATCATGAGGACTTGGAACAGCTTGATGAATATGACTTAGAAGAAATGGACTTGAAATGGCAGGTGGCCATGATTTCGATGAGAATGAAGAAGTTCTACAAAAAGACTGGTAGAAAGCTACAATTTGATGCAAAGGAACCAGTTGGTTTTGATAAAACCAAAGTCGAATGCTACAATTGCCACAAGACAGGCCATTTTGCTAGAGAGTGTAGAACCAAGGGAAATCAAGATAGTAGGAGAAGAGATGCTTGGAACTCTGGCAATAAGGATGGGAGAAGATCTGGTAAGCAGGAAGACTCTAAAGCATTGGTGACCATTGATGGAGAAGGTGTAGATTGGACCAGTCACTCAGAAGAAGAAGAAGATTATGCTTTGATGGCTTGCAACAGCTCAGGGTCAGACACAGAGGTAACTTCCTGTTCAAATGAGTGTAAAGAGTCTTATGCTAAGCTTAAAAAACTGTATGATGCTCAGAGAGAACAACTTAGTGATGCAAGCATAGAAATAAAGGCATATACTCAAGGTCTAAAGAAAGTTGAAGCACAATTAGTTGCTCATCAACAAGGACAACTGTGGTATGAACAAAAGATAAAATTTATGAAGATAGATTTAGATGATAAAACAGATGTTCTAACATACCATAAGAAACTTTTGGCAGAAGCTATGAAAGAAAAAGAAGATTTAAAAGCTAAAGTAGAAAAATGGCACAACTCTTCTAAAAATCTTGGTAAACTGCTTAATACCCAAATGAGTGCTAATGATAAATTTGGGCTTGGGTATGGGGATCACAGATATGATGGTATTTTGAGCTATGAAAATGAAGTTTTACAAAGTGTTTTTATGAATAAGGAGAGTGAGTTAGACGAACAGCCTTTGTATGATAGGTTTGTTATAGCAGGTGGAATGCATGCTGTACCCCCACCCATGACAGGGAATTATATGCCCTCTGGACCTGATATTGAAGTAGATTACTCACAATTTACATATGGTCCAAAACAGACTCAACCTAGTGAATCTGAATCCCAAACAAGTGAATTTGATACCTGTGAATCTAACATTAGTACAGAACCCTCTGAATTAGTGTCTGAACCAGTTGTCAATGAATCTAATGTAGATTGTCAACCTAAGGTCTGGTCTGATGCTCCTATCATTGAGGAGTATGAATCAGATAGTGAAGATGAGTATGTGTCTATACCAATAAAAGAAAAAGAAACACCTAGTTTTGCTAACCAGCAAGTAAAAACTCCTAGGGAAACTGTTAAGAATCAGTTCACACATAGTCAAAAACCTAAAGTTGATAAGAAAGAGTTGGGGTATGGGTTTACTGTAAGAGCATGTTTTGTATGTGGTAGTCTTAATCATTTAATCAGAGATTGTGATTTCCATGAGAAGAGGATGGCAAGAAAAGCTGAGTTAAACAATGGTTGGAATAATGTGCAAAGAGTGAATAAACAAAACCAATTTGTTCCTTCAGCAGTACTAACTAGAACTGGTAAAATTCCAGTTAGTACTGCTAGAGCTAGCAGTACTAAAAATTTTAGTACTGCTAGGCAAAGTTTTAACAGACAGACAGTACTAACTAGTACTGCCATGAAAGTTAATACTGTTAAGCCCATTGTGAATAGAGTTAGACCAGCAAATGTTTTTCACAAAACTCATTCACCATCTTCAAGGCCTTTCAAAAGTACAAAACAGTACTTAGAACAGATTTTTCTAAACAAAGTTAATACTGCTAAGGTGATATGCGTTAGTACTATTGGGGAAAAAAGGGGAAACTGTGTTTAAGCCTTACGCAGGTTGTAATTAGAGACAACAAAGATATAACTGGCACAATATCTCCAAATACAATGGTGGATCCAATCTTAGAAATTGTTACACTTTCAAAGATCCACTAGGCAGACTCAAGCCCAAACAGGCTTGGGTCCCATAAGAGTTCTAATCTTTTTTTTAATGGTGCAGGATTATGCACATAGAACTCTAAAGATAAAGGAATTGTTGATAGTGGATGTTTCCAGGCCACATGAATGGGTACAAGGCCTACCTTGCTAAATTTCCAAGACTTTATGGTGGCACTGTTGCATTTTGGAGGTAGTAAAGGTCTATTCAGCACATGGTTAAAGGTAAAATTAAAAAACTAGGAAATGTTAGTTTTTAAGGTTGTGTGCTTTGTGAAGAACTTAGCATTTTAATCTTTTTTCCTGGTCACAAAATGCGTGACAAAAAGAACAAGGTTCCTGTTTATCTGAATCTGAAATGTCTTGTTTTGTCTCCTGAATTTAAGGTTACCTGATGACAATAAAGTACTACTAATAATCGCTAGACAAAACAATATGTACAGTTTTAATTTAAAGAACATTGTTCCTTTAGGGGGGTTTAGCTTGTTTATTTGCAAAGGCCACAATTGATGAATCTAACAAATGGCATAGGAGGTTGGGTCATGTCAATTTCAAAAAAAACTTAAATAAACTTTTGAAGGGAAACCTTGTAAGAGGTCTACCTTCAAAGATTTTTTCAAAATGACCACACTTGTGTTGCTTGTCAGAAAGGAAAGCAAAACAAGGCCTTCCTGTAAGGCAAACAGTTTGCTCTATTAGGCCCTCCTTACAACTTGCTTTATGGATTTGTTTGGACCTACATCTGTAAGGAGTTTAAACCATAAGACCTATTGCCTAGTTATCACTGATGATTTTAGCAGGTTTAGTTGGGTATTTTTCTTAAGAACTAAGGATGAAACTAGTGCAATCCTTAAGGACTTTATAAGACAGATAGAGAAAACAATTGAATCAATAAAGTTTTAAAAAATATAAAAAAACTATTAGGGATGTGATAATGGCTACAGAATTTAAGTACAGGGATGTGATTGATATCTGTGGGTTCAAAAGGAATCAGAGGGGGAGAATACAGTAATGCCAGAACTCCACAACAAAATGGAGTTGCTGAGAGAAAGAACAGGACCCTAATTGAGGCTGCTAGGACCATGCTTGCAGATTCATTTTTAACTAACACTTTTTGGTGAAGCAGTTAGTACTGTTGTTATGTTCTAATCAGGGTATTAGTGACAAGCCTCATAATAAGACACCCTTTGAATCCTTTTAACTGGCATCGATCACAATTATAGGTTATATATTAGACCTTTTGGGTGCCCTGTGTTAATCTTGAATACATTGACAATCTGGGCAAGTTTGATGGTAAATCAAATGGAAGGATTTTTAGTGGGGTTTCTCTACATATGCAAGGATTTTAGAGTACAATTTAGAAACCAAGAGAGTTGAAGAAAACCTGCACATCACTTTCTTAGAGAACAAACCAAATGTTGCAGGAAAAGGACCAACTTGGCTTTTTGATCTTGATTATTTAACTGATTCTATGAATTATCATCCTGTTAGTTCAGAGAATCAAGCTAACTTACATGCAGGTCAACAAGAAGCTAACCAAAATGCAGGTACAGAAGAGATTATTGATGCAGGGGAGTCTGACAAAGAAGATGAATCTGCTCAAGACTGTTTTGTACTGCCAATATGGCCTTCTTATTCTTCAACAAATTCTCCAGCATTAAAAACAGATGATAAGAGAGAAGGTTCAAGAGAGGAAGAACAAGTCTTTATGGATGAACTTGAAAGACTTAAAAAGCAAGAAAAGGAAGCTTATGAGGAAGCTGAAGCTCTCAGGAAGAAGTTTGAGACCTTGGTTATAAAAGAAGGAGCTGCTAAGCCTAGCAGTACTAACATTTTTAGTACTGTTAGCACACCCGCTAAAGCTAGCAGTACTAACCTAGTTAATACTGTTAGTTTACCAGTTAGTACTGCCAGTCCTTATGAAGGACTATCTCTTTCTGATCCAACTAATCCTGAAGAAGATGATTCAGAAATACCTCCACTTGAAGATATCTATCAAAATTCCACTGATGGTATTTTCACTACTTCATCTTTTGATGATGAGGGTGCAGTGGCTGACTTCACAAACTTGGAAACTGTTGTGAATGTTAGTCCTATTCCCACATCAAGGATTCACTCCACTCATCCTAAAGCACTAATTCTAGGAGATCCAAACTCAGCAGTTCAAACAAGAAGCAAAGTAAATAAAAGTTCTAGAGCTCATGCTTTTGTAAGCTATGTTCAAAAGCAAAAGAGAACAAACCACAAGGACTTTCATCATTGTTTATTTGCTTGTTTCCTGTCTCAACATGAACCCAAGAAGATTTCAGAAGCTCTTAAAGATGAAAGCTTCTGGTGAGAATCTTAGAGGTCATTCATCCAGTGATAAATCCCTTTCAGGGAATGAGGGTGACATGACTATCCAAAGTGTCTATGATCTTTGTCTATCTTTATATGCACAGGTTTCAGATCAAGCCAATGAAATACAAGCGTTGAAGGCTCAGATCACAA
>BQNB010172350.1:0-13471 GCA_026074375.1 Tanacetum coccineum
ATTATATAAAACATGAAATCATAAGTAGGAAAAGATTATGGTTTTTAGATAACCTTAATATGATGAATGATGAAGAGTAGCAAGACCTAAACCTTAGTTTAGCAACAAATCCCAAACTTCCAAGACTTAGAAAACCTTATTTTGCAAGAAACCCTAATCTTGTATTTTCCTTGCTTAACCCTTGTAAATGCTTAACCAAGCCTTCAAACCTTCTTGTATCACCTTAGATATGATCTTAATTTACATGTATATGTGGTAAATAAAAGTGTGTGAATTATTTGGGTGTTTTTGGTTTGTGTCGTGGCCGAAATTGTGAAATTTTGCTTTAGGAAAATAGATGTGTGTTTTATCTGAGTCTTGCATCTTGTAAATACTACAAATATCTTCTAGATAAATACTTACACAATGTAAGAGAAGTGAAGGGGGGGTGTGGGATGGAAGGTGATTGGTATGGAAATCTTGAGTGTGTAAGTAACTTGTAAGAACTAGTTGGTGAATATTGTAAGATGGTTGCTTTCTAAAAGATATAACATGTGTTATATTACAAAGTCAAAGTAATATCTTGTGTTTTCTTATTACTTTGAACCGGCCCCCTTGTTTATTTTGGTAAAGATTGATAAAATTTTGGGTATTGGGTATAATTGTGGGTATTTGTTTGAGTATAGATAGGTATTGGTGCTTCCAGGTACGCCTAAATGCATTTAATTACGAAACGTAAACACTTTACGTAACCAATAAAAATATAATATGAAAAGTTAATAATTATTCTCAAAATAATTATATAACACTTGCTTGACGTAACCATTTAATTGTTTGATGCCCGTTTACGTTGAACGTTGATTTTTAGTTTACGCGATTTAACTATGCAGTTTATATGAAATGCAACGCGTAAAAGTATACAAATAAATAATGAAGATAATTTCAGTCGTAAAATGACCTGAAAATACGAAATGTTACAGTCTTCCCCCGTTAAAATAGCCTTGTCCTCAAGGCTCAGGACGTAACGCTTGACGAAGGTACGGTTTTGGTGAAGAGGTATGGGTACATCTGCTTGAATTGATCCTCGCATTCCTAGGTAAACTCAGGACCTCGTTTAGATTTCCATCTAACCTTAATGATGGGAATGCGACTTCTCTTCAATTGCTTGATTTCACGATCCACGACTTCTACTGGTTCTTCCACAAAGTGGAGCTTGTCATCAACATGTAGTTCTTCCAATGGAATCACAAGTGATTCATTAGACAGACACTTCTTCAGATTTGACACGTGAAACGTGTTGTGAACTCGGCTTAATTGTTGTGGTAGCTCAAGCTTATAGACAACAGTTCCAACTCTCTCGATCACTTTGAAAGGGCTGACATACCTAGGGTTTAACTTCCCCCGTTTGCCAAAACGTACAACCCCTTTCCAAGGTGAAACTTTTAACACGACTCTGTCACCAAATTGAAACTCCAATGGTTTACATCTAACATTAGCATAGCTATTTTGTCGGTCATGGGCAGCTTGGATTCTGCTTTTGTTTTTAACGATCTTCTCGGTGGTTTCATGAACTATTGCAGGACCAGTAAGCTCAGCATTTCCAACTTCTGCCCAACACACAGGTGATTGACACTTTCGCCCATACAGTGCCTCGAATGGTGAAGCCTTTATGATGGTCTGGTAACTATTATTGTAGGAGAATTCCATTAACGGTAAATGTCTATCCCAACTCTTTCCAAAGTCTAACACGCAAGCGCGTAACATGTCTTCCAAAGTTTGGATAGTCCTTTCACTTTGACTGTCAGTTTGGGGATGATAGGCCGTACTCATGTCCAATCGAGATCCCAATGCCTTATGAAGTGCTTTCCAGAATAGTGACATAAATCTACCATCACGATCGGAGATAATAGAAACAGGCACACCATGTCGGGTGACTACTTCTTTCATGTAAAGCTTCATCAACTTCTCCATAGGATCAATTTCTCTCATTGGTAGGAAGTGAGCAGATTTTGTAAGACGATCAACGATCACCCATATGGTATTATAACCGTTTGCCGTCTTAGGGAGTTTAGTGATAAAATCCATGGTGGTTTTCTCCTACTTCCATTCTGGAATCTCTGGTTGGACTAGCAAGCCAGAAGGTTTTTGATGCTCTGCCTTGTCTTTAGAGCAAGTCAAGCACTTGCTAACATAAGTGGCAATATCTGCCTTCATGTTAGGCCACCAATACAACTGCCACAAGTCTTGGGTACATTTTGTCAAAACCCGGATGAATAGAATACTTTGACTTATGAGACTCGTGCATGATTATAGTCCTTAAGTCACCATAGCACGGTAACCAACTCCTGTTGTTTAAACATAGAGTTCCGTCTGCATGGGGTTCCAACCTTTCTTTTGGGAGATCTTGTCGGAGCATACCTCCAACATCTTCAGCAGTGAGGTTTTCAGGTTTTAATGCTTCGATTCGAGCTTCTAGGATTTGCTTGAGAAGGTTCAAGCCAATAGTCATGACTAAGGCTCAGACCCTTAAAGGTTTAATCCTTTCTTTTCTGCTTAATCCATCAGCAACCACATTTGCCTTCCCCGGGTGGTAGCGGATTTCATAATCGTAGTCACTAAGAAGCTCCAACCAACGTCGTTGTCTCATTTTAAACTCTTTTTGGTCAAGGATATGTTGTAAGCTCTTGTGGTCGGTGAACACGGTACACTTTGTCCTGTATAAGTAGTGTATCCACAACTTAAGGGCAAACACTACAGCTCCAAGTTCTAGGTCATAAGTGGTGTAGTTTTTCTCGCGAGTCTTTAGTTGTCGAGAGGCATAGGCTATAACCTTCTCGTTTTGCATAAGCACATCACCCAATCCTTTATGCGAAGCATCGTAATAAACAATGAAGTTTTCTGATCCTTTAGGCAAGGCCAGAATAGGTGCGATACATAACTTCTGCTTGATTAGCTAAAATGCAGTTTCCTCCTTTTCTCCCTAGTCAAACTTCACATTCTTCTGAGTCAGTTTAGTCATGGACTTTGCTATCTTGGAGAAGCCTTTAATGAATCTTCTGTAATAACTGGCGAGTCCTAAAAATTGGCGGATCTTTTTCGGACTTTTAGGAGATGCCCAATCTTTAATTGACTGGATGTTTGCAGGATCTACATGAATACCCTTGTTATCAATCACATGTCCGAAAAACTTTACCTTTGGAATCCAGAATTCACACTTAGAGAATTTCGCGTACAACTCCTCTTTCTTAAGTAATTCCAAGATTAGCTTGAGATGCCTTTCATGCTCATCCTTGTTCTTTGAATAAATTAGTATGTCGTCGATAAAGACGATTACAAATTTGTCCAAGTACGGCTTACACACCTGATTCATGAGGTCCATAAATATAGTGGGCACGTTTGTCAAACTAAAAGGCATCACTTGAAATTCATAATGGCCATAACGAGTCCTAAACGTGGTCTTCGGGATATCTTCCTCGCGAACTGTCAACTGGTGGTAACCTGATCGTAGGTCAATCTTCGAGTAGACACTCGATCCTTGTAGTTGATCGAACAAGTCATCAAGTCTAGGGCGTGGATAACGGTTCTTCACCATCAATTTGTTCAGTTCATGATAATCGATGCACATTCGAAACGATCCGTCTTTCTTCTTGACAAACAAGACCGGGGCTCCTCAAGGTGAAGAGCTGGGTCTTATAAATCCTTTGTCGGATAGTTCTTGAAGTTGTTCCGCCAGTTCTTTCATTTTGGATGGTGCCAAACGATAAGGCGCCCGTGCTACAGGTGCAGCACCTGGTACCAAATCAATTTGGAACTCTACTTGTCGAGCTAGTGGAATACCCGGCAAGCCTTTAGGAAAAACATCAGGAAAGTCTCTGACAATCGGCACGTCCTCAAGTCACTTTCCCTCTGACTTGTCTTTGACTTCTTTCATGGTAATGTGTGCCAAGAAGACATCATATCCCTTTGACAAATACCTTTGTGCTCTAGTGCACGAAATGATATTCAGTCAAGATTCTTCCCTTTGGTTGTTTCCATTGCCTTGAAAAATTAACGTCTCTCTTCCGAAAGGAACATGTACAATCTTCTCATCACAGATGATCACTCCATAATACTTTGTTAACCAATCGATCCCAATAATGACGTCAAAACTACCGAGTGGAACAGGCATCAAGTCGATGTTGAAAGGATGATTCATGAAGTTTAG
Organism: Tanacetum coccineum; assembly: GCA_026074375.1. Taxonomy (NCBI): domain Eukaryota; kingdom Viridiplantae; phylum Streptophyta; class Magnoliopsida; order Asterales; family Asteraceae; genus Tanacetum; species Tanacetum coccineum. Next base: position 4,184 of record BQNB010172350.1, read on the forward strand.
AGTGCAACCTCAAATTATGGTGTTTAGTGCTATGATTTTTCCATTGGCTAATTCTACGTCATAATGATTTTCTAATCTAATTGGGGTAATGTCAATCATGGCACTAAAGGTAGTAGATACAAAGCTCCTATCCGCACAAGTATCAAACAAAATTGAAGCATAACGGTTGTTGAGAAGAAGCGTACCCGTAATGACGTTAGAGTCTGGGTTAGCATCTCCTCCACCCAAAGTATAAGCTCTTCCTTGTGCAACACCATTCCCGTTGCCAGTTCCGTAGTTCTTCAGTTTTGGGCAATTCCTCTTTATGTGCCCGATGTTACCACATTCATAGCATGCCCCGCCTTCTGATTCTTATTGTTGTTGTTGGTATTGACCCGACAATCACTGGTAGCATGACCATACCTCTTGCAGTTTCCACACTTGGGTGCACATTGCCTGGTGTGATGGTAATTGCACTTGGTGCACAGAGGTAGATTTCCAGTATAAGCCTTCTTTTCACTAGGGCCAGCAATGTACGCCTTGGCTACATTTTACTTCTTGTGGGTTGTTGTTGCGGATTGTTTCTTGATGAATCATCGGCCTTCCTCTTATTGTCATTCTGCCTTTCCGCATAAGTGCAAAGTTTCTGATCCATCAAGTCGTTGGCAAACTCGATAGTATCATCAAGAGTATTGGGTCTTGCAGACATGACATTCCCATGAATGTTATCGGGAAGTCCACCGATGTACTTGTCAACCTTTTCGGTTTCATTAGCAAGAAATTTGGTGCACATGAAGGCTAGTTCTTGGAAACGATGAGTGTAAGTTGCAACATCGTTTCCCTTGACCTTAAGATTCCACAGTTCGATTTCAAGTTTCTTGATTTCACCTTTTGGACAATATTTGTCCGTCAGCTTCTTCTTGAGAGTTACCCAAGTCATAGCGTAAGCAGCATCATGACCTAAGGTTCTCACATGACCATTCCACCAGGTTAGTGCAACACCTAGCAGAGTGCAAGTAGCGAATTTCACTTGGTTATCAATAGCACAACCGCTAATGTGGAATACTAATTCCATCTTTTTGAGCCATCGAGACAAGCCAACAACGGCTTTAGTTCCCTTCAGTTCCCTAGCAGAGTGCAGGTAGCAAATTTCAATTGGTTGTCAATAGCACAACCGCTAATGTGGAATACTAATTCCATCTTTTTGATCCATTAAGACAAGCCAACAATGCCTTTAGTTCCCTTGAAGTTCAAGGGTTGGCATTTCATGAAATCGGTGTAGGAACAGACACGTGCAGGTTGCATAGGCCTTCTGGGTCCTCCACCTGAATTTTGGCTTCCGTCATCATGAGTATTGGGAGAGTTTCTTTATAGTGCTTGATCGATCATAGCTTAAATGGATTCTAGAGTCATGACGACATTTTTTCCTTGTCTTGTTACAGGCATGATTCTACTAAATCACAAGAATACATTGTACGTAAGATATAATCATAATATCAATACAATGGATTATGATGATAATAACTAAACCACAACACAATGGAGAATGAATAAAAAAAATGAGATCAAGCATAACATAATACATCAACGTTTCATAACATAATGTCGAATCATACATGATTTGTTTGGATACAAAATGACTACTAATAATCTAGTACAGAAAATGAAAATGCGGTCCTAAAGTCTATTAGTTGGGAGTTACCCATAGAACTTAATAGACTATACAAGATAGCTAGGAATGAAAAGTACAACTAACTACTACTACTGGTATCCTCCATAGTGTCAATCTGAGCTCTAGCCTCTAGTACATGGGTACGCATCATATGTCTGGCTGCACGATCCTTAGCGCTATGGCGCTGCCCCTCTATACGACTTATGTGAGTCTCCAGTGTCTCAAGGCATGCCAATAATGCCCTGTTCTAAGCCTCGAAACTAAGGAAACCCTGGCGTACCTTATGCAACTCTGTCTCATAGGCAGTCCTCTGGCCTCTCACTACATCAATCTCGAGTCTAATGTCTCTGCGGTCAGTATGAGGGTCATGAAGCTATGTATAGAAATCCTTACTCTTCCTCTTGCGAACCTGTACCTGGTAGCTGACCCTCAAGTTGACTTCCTCAATGGAAGTCATCATCCTATGTTTATAAGCGTACAAGGCTCTAATATATCCAACATCCTATACTTTGTCAGCAGCTCTAGCAATAGTCTGGGCATCATGACCAGGACTACGAATCAAACCCTGTCGTGCCTCAACAGTATCAACAAAATAATACCGACCTCTAGGTGGTCTAGCAGCAGCAGCAGCATAACTCACTGCTACATCACACCCAGGTGAGGGAGCAGTAAGCACAAATTTCTTCCGAGGTAGCATATCCTCCTCGAGGATGTCATCTCTTATGTGAATCATGGCTTCCCTATGACCTAGTGGTGCCTCATAGGTAGGGCTAGTGGGTGGTAGTGGAAATGGAGGTGATGGTATCTGAGATAATGATGATGGGATGAGTGGAGCTAATAGTGGTGATGGAGGTAGTACAGTAGTAAATGCATCAATAAGTTCCCGGGTAGAAGCGGCCATGGGTGGTTGAGGTCTGACAGATATCCTCACCCCATGATGTCTAGGTGGTGGTGGTGGTGGTGTAACAGCAGTCTCGTCCTCCTCGAACTGCTCAGTCTCATCAGAACCCTCAAAGGGCTCCTCCTCCTCCTCAGTATCCTTATCTTCAGGCTCATGCTCCTCACTGGGATCCTCCTCGTGATCCTCATCCTCAGGCTCATGCTCCTCACTGGGATCCTCCTCATGATCCTCATCACCAGCCTCGGGCTCATCAGGATAATCAATAGAATCCTCCTCCATCAAATCTGAGTCAACAATGTATCCAGATGACTCAGCAGTTGGGGAAGTGTCATCAGCAGTTGGCGAAGCGTCATCAGCATGAGGCTGATCCTCGACCTGAATGTCATCATCTCATAGTACATGGTACTCCGGGTGCTTTGGCTTCTCAACGTACACTGGTGCATGATCCTCCAGCTTCATAGGGTCAGGCACATACTCTGGGGAAGCTGGTGCCTGCTCCAATGCCTGTCGGGCAGCCTCCTCGTAAGGATCCTCAGTCAAAATACTCCATGATCGTGCTTCAGAGGAAACAGAAGTATAGGTAACTGCAGATGATGCGCCGTCCAATGACATGACTAAAATGTAACAATAACATAACTTACATAAGTATATTATATAAGACCAATAGTACTATATATAATATAATATAAAAACGTATATTAATCATGTAAGCATCTAGTTTAACAAACTAATGCAACCAAATAGTGTATGTATGTCCCGTGTAAAACTTTTGTAACAAACATTACTGTTAAACTAGATGCTTACATGATTAATATACATGTTTATATTATATTATGTATATTACTATTGGTCTTATATAATATACTTATGTAAGTTATATTATTGTTACAGATTAGTCATGTCATCGGATGGCGCATTGTCTGTAGTTACATACACTTCTGTTTCCTCTGAAGCACAATCATGGAGTATTCCGACTGAGGATCCTTATGAGGAGGCTGTCCGATAGGCATTGGAGCAGGCACCACCTTCCCCAGAGTATGTGCCTGACCTTATGAAGTTGTAGGATCATGCACCAGTATACGTTCTGGAGCCAGAGCACCCGAAGTACCATGTACCATCAGATGATGACATTCAGGTCGAGGATCAGCCTCATATTGATGATGCTTCGCCGACTGCTGAGTCACCTGGATACATTGCTGACTTAGAGTCAATGAAGGAGGATTATATTGATTATCCCGATAAGCCCGAGGCTGGCGAAGAGGATCACGAGGAGGATCTCAGTGAATAGCACGGGCCTAAGGATGAGGATACTAAGGAGGAGGAGCCCTCTGAGGGTTCCGATGAGACTGAGCCATTCAAGGAGGACGAGACTGCTCTTACACCACCACCACCTAGACACTGTGGGGCGAGGATATCTGTTAGACCTCAACCACCCATGGCCGCTTCTACCCAGGAACTTATTGATGCATTTACTGTTGTACTACCTCTATCACCATCATTAGCTCCATTCATCGCATCATCATTATCTCAGATACCATCACCTCCATTTCCACTACCACTCACCAGCCCTACCAATGATCAGGCACCACTAGGTCATAGGGCAGCCATGATTCGCGTGAGAGATGACATCCCCGAGGATGACATGCCACCTCGGAGGAGATTTGTGCTTACTACTCCCCACCTGGGTGTGATGTAGCAAAGAGTTCTGCTGCTGCTAGACCACCTAGAGGTCAGTATGATTTTATTGATATTGTTAAGGCAGGACAGGGTTTGATTTGTAGTCCTTGTCATGATGCCCAGACTATTGCTAGAGCTGCTGACAAAGCAGAGGATGTCGGATATGTTAGAGCCTTACAGGCTTCTGAGCATAGGATGATGACTTCCATTGAGGAAGTCAACTTGAGGGTTAGCTACCAAACACAGGTTCGCAGGAGGGAGAGTAAGGATTTCTATACACAGCTTCATGATGCTCATACTGACCGTAGAGACATTAGACTCGAGATTGATGTAGTGAGAGGCTAGAGGACTGCCTACGAGATAGAGTTGCATGAGGTACGCCAGGCTTACCTTAGTTCCGAGGCTCAGAACAGGGCATAATTGGCACGCCTTGAGATACTGGAGACTCACATGAGTCGTATGGAGTGGCAGCACCAGAGCGCTGAGGATCGTGCAGTCAGACATATGATGCGTACCCATGTACTAGAGGCTAGAGCTTAGATTAACACTATGGAGGATACTACTAGTAGCAGTTAGTTATACTTTTCATTCCTAGTTATCTTGTATAGTTTATAATTTCTATGGGTAACTCCCAACTAATAGACTTTAGGACCGCATTTTTGTTTTCTGTACTAGATTATTAGTAGTCATTTTGTATCCAAACAAATCATGTATGATTCGACATTATGTTATGAAACGTTGATGTATTATGTTATGGTTGATCTCATTTTTTTATTCATTCTCCATTGTGTTGTGGTTTAGTTATTATCATCATAATCCATTGTATCGCTAATATGATTATATCTCACATACATTGTATTCTTGTGATTTAGTAGAATCATGCCTGTAACAAGACAAGGAACAAATGTTGTCATGACTCCATAATCCATTCAAGCTATGATCGATCAAGCACTACAAAGAAACTCTACCAATACTCATGATGACGGAATCTAAAATTTGGGTGAAGGACCCAGAAGACCTGTGCAACCTGCACGTGTCTGTTCCTACACTGATTTAATAAAATGCCAGCCCTTGAACTTCAAGGGAACTGAAGGTGTTGTTGGCTTGTCTTAATGGCTCAAAAAGATGGAATTGGTATTCCACATTAGCGGTTGTGCTATTGACAACCAAGTGAAATTCGCTAACTACACTCTGCTAGGTGCTGCACTAACATGGTGGAATGGTCATGTGAGAACCTTAGGCCATGATGCTGCTTACGCTATGACTTGGGTAACTCTAAAGAAGAAGTTGACGGACAAATATTGTCCAAAAGGTAAAATCAAGAAACTTGAAATCGAACTGTGGAATCTTAAGGTCAAGGGAAACGATGTTGCAGCTTATACTCAACGTTTCTAAGAACTAGCCTTGATGTGCACCAAATTTCTTTCTGATGAAACCGAAAAGGTTGACAAGTACATCGGTGGACTTCCCGATAACATTCATGGGAATGTCATGTCTGCAATACCCAAAACTCTTGATGATACTATAGAGTTGGCCAACGACTTGATGGATCAGAAACTCTGCACTTATGCGGAATGGCAGAATGACAATAAGAGGGAGGCCAATAATTCATCAAGAAAGAATCAGCAACAACAACCCCACAAGAAGCAAAATGTAGCCAAGGCGTACACTACTGGCCCTGGTGAAAAGAAGGCTTATATTGGAAATCTACCTCTGTGCACCAAGTGCAATTACCATCATATCGGGCAATGTGCACCCAAGTGTGGAAACTGCAAGAGCTATGGTCATGCTACCAGTAATTATCGGGTCAATAAAAATAACAACAACAACAACAAGAATCAGAAGGCGGGGGCATGCTATGAATGTGGTAACATGTGGCACATAAAGAGGAATTGCCCAAAACTGAAGAACCGCAGAAATGGCAACGGGAATGGTGTAGCTCAAGGAAGAGCTTATGCTTTGGGTAAAGGAGATGCTAACCCGGACTCTAACGTCATTACGGGTACGCTTCTTCTCAACAACTGTTATGCTTCAATTTTGTTTGATACTGATGCGGATAGGAGCTTTGTATCTACTACCTTTAGTGCCATGATTAACATTACCCCCCATTACATTAGAAAATCATTATGACGTAGAATTAGTCGATGGGAAAATCATAGGAGTAAACACCATAATTCGAGGTTGCACTCTAAACTTCATGAATCATCCTTTCAAAATCAACTTGATGCCTGTCCTACTCGGTAGTTTTGATATCATTATTAGGATGGATTGGTTAACAAAGTATTTTGGAGTGATCATCTGTGACGAGAAGATTGTACGTGTTCCTTTCGAAAGAGAGACGTTAATTTTTCAAGGCAATGGAAACATCCAAAGGGAAGAATCCCGACTGAATATCATTTTGTGCACTAGAGCATAAAGGTATTTAATAAAGGGATATGATGTCTTTTTGGCATACATTACCATGAAGGAAGTCAAAGACAAGTCAGAGGGAAAGCGACTTGAGGACGTGCCGATTGTCAGAGACTTTCTTGAAGATTTTCTTGAAGACTTACCGGGTATTCCACTAGCTCGACAAGTAGAGTTCCAAATTGATTTGGTACCAAGTGCTGCACCTGTAGCACGGGCACCTTATCGGTTGGCACCATCCAAAATGAAAGAACTGGCGGAAAAACTTCAAGAACTATCCGACAAAGGATTTATATTACCCAGCTCTTCACCTTGGGGAGCCCCGGTCTTGTTTCTCAAGAAGAAAGACGGATCGTTTCGAATGTGCATCAATTATCGTGAACTCAACAAATTGAAGATGAAGAACCGTTATCCACTCTCTAGATTTGATGGCTTGTTCGATCAACTACAAGGATCGAGTGTCTACTCGAAGATTGACCTACAATCAGGTTACCACCAGTTGAGAGTTCGCAAGGTAGATATCCTGAAGACCACGTTTAGGATGCGTTATGGCCATTATGAATTTCAAGTGATGCTTTTTGGTTTGACAAACGTGCCCGCTGTATTTATGGACCTCATGAATCGGGTGTGCAAATCGTACTTGGAAAAATTTGTAATCGTCTTTATCGATGACATACTAATTTATTCAAAGAACAAGGTTGAGCATGAAGGGTATCTCAAGCTAATTTTGGAATTAGTTAAGAAAGAGGACTTGTACGCGAAATTCTCTAAGTATGAATTCTGGATTCCAAAGGTACAGTTTCTCGGACATGTGATAGATAACAAGGGTATTCATGTAGATCCTGCAAAGATCGAGTCTATTAAAGATTGGGCATCCCTAAAAGTCTAACGGAGATTCGTCAATTTTTAGGACTCGCCGGTTTTTACAGAAGATTCATTGAAGGCTTCTCCAAGATAGCAAAGTCCATGACTAAACTGACTCAGAAGAATGTAAAGTTCGACTGGGGAGAAAAGGAGGAAACTGCATTTTAGCTAATCAAGCAGAAGTTATGTGGCACACCTATTATGTCCTTGCCTAAAGGATCTAAAAACTTCATTGTTTATTGCGATGCTTCGCATAAAGGATTGGGTGCTGTGCTAAAGAGTCACGAGAAAAACTACACCACTCATGACCTAGAACTTGGAGCTGTAGTGTTTGCCCTTAAGTTGTGGAGACACTACTTATATGGGACAAAGTGTACAGTGTTCACCGACAACAAGAGCTTACAACATATCCTTGATGAAAAAGAGTTGAACATGAGACAACGACGTTGGTTGGAGCTTCTTAGTGACTACGATTATGAAATACGCTACCACTCGGGGAAGGCAAATGTGGTTGCTGATGTATTAAGCAGAAAAGAAAGGATTAAACCTTTATGGGTCAGAGCCTTAGTCATGACTATTGGCTTGAACCTTCCCAAGCAAATCCTAGAAGCTCAAATCAAAGCGTTAAAACTTGAAAACCTCACTGCTGAAGATGTTGGAGGTATGCTCCAACAAGATCTCCCAAAAGAAAGGTTGGAACCTCGTGCAGACGGAACTCTATGTTTAAACAACAGGAGTTGGTTACCATGCTCTGGTGACTTAAGGACTATAATCATGCACGAGTCTCCTAAGTCAAAGTATTCTATTCATCCGGTTTCTGACAAAATGTACCAAGACTTGAAGCAGTTGTATTGGTGGCCTAACATGAATGCAGATATTGCCACTTATGTTAGCAAGTGATCGACTTGCTCTAAAGTCAAGACAGAGCATCAAAAACCTTTTAGCTTGCTAGTCCAACCAGAGATTCCAGAGTGGAAATAGGAGAAAACCACGTTGGATTTTATCACTAAACTCCCTAAGACGGCAAACGGTTATGATACCATATGGGTGATCGTTGATCGTCTTACAAAATCTGCTCACTTCCTACCAATGAGAGAAACTGATCCTATGGCAAACGGGGGAAGTTAAACCCTAGGTATGTCGACCCTTTCAAAGTGATCGAGAGAGTTGGAATTGTTGCTTATATGCTTGAGCTACCACAACAATTATGCCGAGTTTATAACACGTTTCACATGTCAAATCTGAAGAAGTGTCTGTCCGATGAATCACTCGTGATTCCATTGGAAGAACTACATGTTGATGACAAGCTCCACTTTATGGAAGAACCAGTAGAAGTTATGGATCGTGAAATCAAGCAATTGAAGAGAAGTCACATTCCCATCATTAAGGTTAGATGGAACTCTAAACGAGTTCTTGAGTTTACCTCGGAATGCGAGGATCAATTCAAGCAGAAGTACCCACACCTCTTCACCAAAACCGTACCTTCGTCAAGCGTTACGTCCTGAGCCTTGAGGACAAGGCACTTTTAACGGGGGAAGACTATAACATTTCACATTTTCAGGTCATTTTACGACTCCAATTATCTTCATTATTTATATTTAGACTTTTACGCGTTGCATTACATATAAACTGCCTAGTTAAATCGCGTAAACAAAAATTCAACGTTCAACATAAACGGGCATCAAACAATTAAATATTTACGTCAAGAAAGTGTTATATAATTATTTTGAGAATAATTATTAACCTTTCATATTATATTTTTATTGGTTACGTAAAGTGTTTACGTTTC
>BQNB010172351.1:0-13470 GCA_026074375.1 Tanacetum coccineum
TCATTAACATAAAGCTTGGTTACAATACTTGAAAGGAAAATTTACAAAGTTTAAAAGAAAATTAAGCTAAACTTAAAACTAAAAGCTACCTAAAAGCTACTAAAAAAACTCGATATATGTGTGTGTGAGGTGAGGGCCTATTTATAGTGCCAAGCTGAAGGTTCTAGGCCTTTCTTGATGCCCACGCTCTAATCAATCCCAGCCAATCATTTCTTCAATCATTTGAGGGCTATTGTAAGCCGTTGGATCAAATGTGGATGCTCAAGGATTGCCAAGCTGTCATTCTCATGATGTGACAAATTGTGCTAGTTTACTGAGTGAATCCAATGCAAAATCCCCATTCCTTTGTGCTTTCTCAACCTCCATGTGGCTTTGATGCTTGGGAGAGCTAATGAGATGCTTTGATTTGACTAATCTCTCCCTGCCATCTTGTATACGATCACTTGAATTGTCCTAAGCACCCTTTAATTTGGATTTGCCCCTTGTTTTACCCATGGGTAAAGATGGAGACGACGGGTGAACAGTAACCACGTTTTCCCGCTTGTTTTAACTGTATGAGGTTAATTCAGTTGTAACTTTGGGAAAATTACATAAATGGCCCTTGTCTTTGTTTATAAAAGGTGTAGGTGTAAAAGGAAGTTTAGGAAATAGCAAGAATAGTCCCTATGGTTTTGTAAAAAGGAATTGGGCTAGGATATTGGGCTTATGAATCCGGGAAAGGCCCATTTAAGGTTTAAGGGACTAATTTTGCAACTTTTGAAACTTGACGGGCTATTTTGAAACATTTTGGGTCTTGTCTTTTGTGGTTGACTTCTGTTGACCAAGATTGACTGAAGTTGACTAAAGATTTGACTTTTTCTGGCTTTGGCTTCCGGCTTTTGTTCACTCTTCCGTTCTTGTGTCCGTGCTTGCCCGTTTTTAATGGTTTTCATGTGATTTTTGATATATCCGTACCTGCACACACAAAACACAAATACAAGCATATTTTTGCCATTTTTGGTCTGTTTTGGGCTTATTTAGGCCATTTTAGGTATAAATGGATATGTGTATTTAACACTTATCAAAGACCTTAGGTATGGTTTTATGTTTCTATGCTTCCTAATGTGGACATGATCCCATGAATTCAAGGGTTGTGTTACTAGATATTTACTTGGCCAAAATGTGGAAGTATTACTTTCATTTTATGAAAGTTATAAGTTGTATGTAAATGTGAAAGTGTAGATAACTTTAGAAGTGTATACTTGCAATTTAAATGTGTAAGTCTTGGTTATTTCTTATACATGAGGCATATTATTTAACAACCATGGGTAAAGTTTATAAACTTTTTGATCATTGGATATAATAATAGGCATTTGTTGAAGCGTAGATTAATTAATGTAGTTCTGGCTATGCCTAAACGCACTTTATCGCGAAACGTAACAATTTTACGTAACCAATACAAATAAATTGAACAAAATGAATAATTATCCTCAAAATAATTACTTAACACTTGCTTGATGTAAACATTTAATTGTTTGATGCCCGTTTACATTGAATGATCATTTTTAGCTTACGCGATTTAACTTAACGTTTACGATTTAAAAGCAAACGCGTACAATACTAAAGATACATAGTGAATTTATTGACGACGTCAATGACCCTAAAACATGGGGTGTTATAGTCTCCCCCTGTTAAGTGAGCCTTGTCCTCAAGGCTTAAGACGCGGCACTTGACGACGGTGCGGTCTTTGTGAAGAGGTGTGGATATTTCTTCCTGAATTGATCTTCGCGTTCCCATGTGAACTCAGGACTGATAAATGCTTAATTGTATATTAAAATTACCTGGGATTTTGCCAAATAAAAGCCAAAATAATGCCAAAAGAATAGAAAAATGTGTGCTTTTGTGTCTATTGTGCAGGAAAGGATAAAAGGAACAAAAGGAAAGAAAATATTCAAAAGCCGACAAGAAACGGAAAAAACCAAGTCAAAGGAGTGGATAGACGGGAAGCCAATGCTCAAAAGCCCCGGGATTTTGCCAAATAAAAGCCAGAAAATGCCAAAAGAATAGAAAAATGTGTGCTTTTGTGATAATTGTGCAGGAAAGGATAAAAAGGACAAAAAGAAGAAAAATCAGTCAAAAACCGACAAGAAACGGAAAAAGACAAGTCAAGAGTGAAGACGGGAAGCCAATGATCAAAGCCGGATCAGTCTAATTCAAGGAATGAAGACCCAAAATAAAGCCAAGGACCAATAGTGACAAGTTCTCAAAGTTTCAAAGGCTCATTAGAAGTTTTGAAGTTCAAGGACTTAATTTGCATAAAGTGAAAAGTTTGTTTGTAAAGAGGAAAAAGAAGAAAGAAAGAACAAGGGCTGAAAGTGACAATTTGAAACTTGCTTTTATACTACAAAAGAGAACAAGCAACGCAAGGACCAATGTTGCAATATCTTCAAAGTTTTAAACAGAAAACGCGCTTTTTAAACCGCCTCTAACAAACTCAACAGCTTTTCCCGCACTTTTTCGTTAACAATCCCAATCACCAAATTTTCCCACCCCCGCTCCTCTATAATTTGAACTCGTTCATAAACCTCCTCCACATCATTTCGACCACGTGTCAACATTTAATTGGATCAAACACCTCATCAAATTCATCAAACGGCTACAAATGACTCGAAAATGATCAAGGGCCAAGATTAAATGGAAGATTCCTTTCCCCCTCTCACACAACAAACACAAAGACTCAGTTATAAAAGAAGAAGAAGACAGAAGAAGAGAGTAGTTAGTTTTAATTTTCAGTTTGTATTTTCTTCAATATTAAGCATTTTCTTTCAAATTTTTAGCAATCAGCTTTAAGCTCTTGTACTTTCCTTATTTCATCTTGTACTTCATCATTTGAGTAATAACAATTCAGTTTACAAGTTTCCTTGTTCTTTGTTTTCAATAATAAGCCGTTTTTACTCAATAAGCTCTCAATAAGCTCATTTGAGCTTATTCCTTTTCACAAGCTCAAATTCAGTCAAACTTTGTTAATAATCATTCCTTTACTCATTCTCATCAATTTGAATCAAAATAATGATAACTTGAGGTGTTTTGAGTTCACTTTGAAGCTACAAGGATTAATAAGCTAATTACAGCTTATTGAGCTTAAAGCTGAGGTTTAGAGGCTAGGGAGCCACTTAGGTGCAAGTTTTTTAAGCCACTCACTCTACAAGAGTGGCTTTGGTTCTGAGACTACAATAACCTCAGGTTTACCTTTCTGAATTTCAATCTAGCATATATAGCTTATTTCAAACTGCTTATTTCTTTTAAATTCTCATGTTAATCCTGTTTCATTTAGCTTAATTAGCCTATAGGTGTTTTAGCTTTAAGCTGTTCTAGTTATAATCATTTCTAGCTTTCATTCCTTAAATTCTGTCATAAAAAGTAAGTAGTTAAGCTAGTAGAGTAACTAGCTTATTTTTACTAATAAGCTGTAGGATTTATAGCTTGAATAGTTTTATTAGGTCATTTTAAGTGAAAGTAGATAAAAGGTTTTAGGAGTTTAAGATTTTAAATAGATTTTAAGTGCATCTAGAGTTGACAGTTTCAGAATAAGGTGGTGTTTGGATGTAGGTTTATTTGACTTTTTAAGTCAACATCAGTTTGTTAAATTCTTTCATAAAGTTGAGTTACGAGTTATAATCAAGATATAAAGTGGTTTTAAGAATTAGATTGGAATATTTCAATTTTTTGAGCTTAAAAAGTTAAGCTTAGCACCAGGGCAGTTTTAGAGAATTAAGTAGAGTTAGTGTTTAAAGATTTATGCCATTCTAGAATTCAAATTTAGTTGTTATAAACTTAGATACATTTAGATAGTAGGATTAAAGAGTTCTCAGCTAAAAATTTAGCCTGCATTTACCTTTTTGGTCAATTGCACCAGCAACAACAGTATTAACTGTTGTTGCTCATTCATTTTCTAGTTGCCTTCTAGCATTCATAAGTAGAAGTTAGAATCTAGTATTAAGCATTTTTAATTGTACTCCACTAGCTTAGTATAAATAATTTCTTAAGTTTCATTTTCAAGCTTTTATTCTAGCTTAAATTCTCTTCCAAAAGTAGTATAGCAGAACTTTATATAGATAGCTTATTCTCTTTTGATTTCTAGTTTCTAGTTTCTAGTTGTTAATTCAAGATTTCTTATATCAAGATTTACTTAATATGAATAGGAGAGCTTATGTGCAAAAGTTTAGCTTATCAGTGTTTAGTTTAGTATGCTGTTTGCTACTATATAAAAAGCTAAAAAAACAGTCATAAGCTGGACTTGCATTTTTCAAGTTCAAATTTCTTGATAATCTTTTAAACTTTTAGCTTATTTCTTCTTAGATACCTCTAGTATACATCATAATCATAAAGTAGCTTCTTTTAGTTTTCATTTTCACCTAGAAATAAGCTAGATATAAGCTAAAATGAGAATAAGCTCTTTTATAAGTTTGTAGTTTTAAGTTTTTGCTGAATCTCACTTTTTAATAAGCCAAAAATAAGCCATAGAGTTGGGTTGTTTGGTATTTTTTCTATAGTCAAGGTTAACTTTTTTCACTATAGTGGAAATTCCAAAAGTTTGACACGTCCTACCCTTACATTTCTTTAATTTAAACTTTCTACCCTGTCTTTTGTAAGAAATAAAATAGTGTTATTAATTTTTGATTTTAGTTTTAAGAATTTGGTTTAAGTTTTTTAATTGATAAAATTAGAGCTTAATTAGCTTATAAAAATTAGGGCTTTTTGTTCCAATAAATTTCTGCACCTTTGTAGTTAAAAACCATTTTCCTTATTTTTTTAGTTAAATTTGTATTTTCTAGGAATTTAAATAGATTTTAGTTAATTTCTTTTTCTTTAGAATAAAAATCATATAAATAGAAAAATAGTTGAAAAATTTTAATTTCTTTTTGAAAGAATTTTCTTTTTAAATCAGTATTTTTGAAAAATAAAAGTAAATTTTAGTGATAATTTTTTAGAAAAAGTTTATTTTTGTCATTTCATTAATCTTTGAAAATTCATAAAAAATTACAAAAATAGTAAAAAAATTTATTTTTTTAATTCTTTTTCTATTTTTTTTTTATAATTTGTTGATTTTTTAGGTATAAAGTTTGTTTTAAAATATAGTGCTTTAGATTTTAAATTTCAGTTTTAGCTCGCGTTTCTACTTTTCGTGCATTTAAATTTTGTGCTATTTCATTGTTTTTAGTTCATGTCTTATTTGTAGTGGTAATCAAAGTTCAAAATATCCTTTTATCTTTCTTAACTCGGAATACGAAATTTCTCCACAAATCTCAATTCACCGTTTCGTTGGGACACGGACACCGAGGAAAGATACTTCCCGGTTAAAATATACATATTTGTTTCTTTATGAATTTTCTACTTATATTTCTCTTGTTTGAGAAGTATTTTGGAAAGAATTTTACGGGATTAATACTATACGTGTATAAATTTGTTTGTTTTGCTACATACAAACCAAATTTTGGCGCCGCTGCCGGGGAAGTCGTGAACGATTTTTGAGTATATTCGTTGAAGTAAAGTTGAGAAGATCCTTTCCACCGGGAAAGTTTAGGAAGTATTTCTAGTAATATAAAAATAAAAAACATAAATAAAAAATTTCTAAAATATAAAAAGTAATAAAATTTTTCTTTTCTATTATAAATAAAAAAAAAATAAAAATCCAAAATATAAAAACATTTCCTTTAAAAAGAATCAACAATAATATAATACTCTTAATATGACGTTTTTATCATAAGTTTCATCGCATACAAAAAGATCAAAATACTCCATTTTTGGACATCACTAGGTACGGCTCACCTCTAGTTGGCTTATTCATTAAAGAGAGTAGGCAGGTCGGGTCTTCGGATCGTCTCAAGGGACAAGGGTTATTCTAAAAAGAGCCTCGCTCTTTCCCTTTTCTCCGCTCTTCTTTGTGAGTTAGTTGGTTAGAGAGCTTACCGTTAGTGAAGTGTAGTTTAGTTCTTTTGGTTGAGTTCTTTCTCGATTATTTTTCCATTCTTAGAATTTTAGGCCTTTAATAAATAAATAAATAAAAATTAAAAAAAATCATAAAATTCAAAAATATTCTTCTTGTCTAGTGCTTGCGCACTCGCTCTTCAAATAATTCTTCTTCTCAACTCCTCTATATTTTGATTCTTTATTATGTCGACATACGGGTATTTATCACTTGTTTTCAATGCGGTAAGGACAAATACGATTCCCGCAGTGCCCCGTTATTATGTTCGGACTTGTGTGAGGTGTGGTTCAAACCTTGTTAATGGAGATTGCTTCAACTGTAGTACTTATTCAAGTGCTAACAATACTCCAAATTATTCTGATTACCCTCCACACAGCCGTTAGTAACATAGCAGGTAGAGAGTGTACCAGACGTACTTTTGCTGAATATGTGGAATGATGCTCATTATGGATATCCTTGTCCATCATTTAGTTCCGGACCCGGTTTTTTTGCTACAATCGAATTTTGGATTGTTTCCCACATGATTCACAAAACTTATTCCCAACAATATCAGACTTCCTCCGGTTTAGTAAGTATGGAAATGCTACATGCTCAAACGGATCTTATAGAAGCTATGCTAAGACTTTCTTGAAGAAAGTATGATCACATACCTCATAATGAAAAAGAGCCATCAGTTATTTGCTTGCGAGGAGAAATTTTGAAGATAAAGCAGTTGTGGATGAAGAGCAAACTCAAAACTGAGTATTTGCAAGAATTGTTGCCAAAGTCTTCTAAGGATATAAAGCCTTAATGAAATTCAACCACTAAAGCAAGAAAACTCTAACCAAATTCAGAAAGATCAGAGGAAGAGAAGAGTTATTGCAGGAATTGCTTGCTGAGGAGAGACTTCAAAAAGATAATCAAGTTTTAAATGAAAGTCAATCTTCTCAAGAAATGAGAATCCAAGATTTGGAGATTCAAAAGCAGCAGTGTTTAGAAGAGATGAAAGAATGGATAAATGATTTAGGAATAAGAGAATATCGAAAGGAGGAGATCCATATTGATTATAGGAGGAAATGTGAAGATAAGATTTATGAGCTTAAGGATAAATTCAATGGTCTAAGCATTGAAATTCGGAAAATCACACAAGAAGCAAAAGAGCTTAGAGAGTCTGAAGCTAGAGCTCGAATTCAGAAGATTATCATTGACGATGATGACGATAATTTGGGATTTTATGCGGTTCATCCAAATACGATACACACTCCCGTTTCGCAAAACGTAGAGCCTAAGGATTCACTCATAATGGGAGACGGGCATATTAACACTACTCCGGAAACGGAGGCGATTAGTGTTGAGACCCTTGTTTCAAACCCAAGTGAGTCCGATGACTTTAGTTTGGGGGAGTGTAATTTGTTCGACATCGATGATTCCTATTACGAGAAGTCCACGAGTAGACTTGCTCATCTTGCTCCAATTTCGCCAGAAATCGTTGAAGTTTGTTGTCGATGCGATGATACAACACACGATGACGATTATGATGACGATTTTTATGATTGTGTTGATATTGAGGAGGACGGAGGAGAGATTGATCTCGACTTTTCTAAGATCGTTGACATTTCTCTTCGGGAGAAATTAGTCGAAAGTTATCTTTTAATTGAAAAGATTAACGCTTTTAGTCTCTCTCCTCCTATTCCGATTTCTCCTATATTTTGCCCCTCCTCTACTATCCCCGTTGTGGATCTTGATTTGTCTTTAGAGGAGGCGGGATCTTGTGAACTAGTTTTTTTGGATGACCCGATTACTACGGCGTCTTATCCTATCCCACATAACGAGACGTGACCATGACTCGGGGGAGGAACACTACTTCTATTGATGCTTTACCCTTGTGGACGCGATTAATTCCTTTACGTGTACGAGTCATTTACTTTTGATGACGAGCCCGTGATGGCTGAAGTTAATGTTTTTGACGAAATTAACACAAGTGAACTTTCTTACCCGGGTATAGGTGAAAAAGTTTATTTTAGATGAAGAAGGAGATTACCTTCACTTCAATACCCGATATTTTCTAACATTTGTCACCTATCCCGAGGTTGTACCCGCATCTTAACTCCCTCGGGGAGTGAAGATAAAGTTTATTAAAACCCGGGTATTTTTGATAATGTGCTTACAAGGAAGAGTTCTTTAACTCTTGATGTTTTTGACCCACTCCACCCACCCTTAATGGACTTTTATGTTACCAAAGCATTTTCTGGGTTCATTTTTCTCTTGAACATCTTGTCTAAAAAGTTTTTTGAACCCGGAATCAAAAACCTGCTACTGTATATTCTTTTCACCCCTAGTTTGGGGAGGGTTTTCCACCTTTTGGAAGTTTTTCACCATTGCTATTACCACATTATGACCTTGTTTGGGGAAAGAGTCAAGCGAGAGGGTCTCTATAATATACAAGCGCTTATGTGAGGAAAGCACCCCATGCTGATCCTTTTTATTTTCTTTTGATTTTCTCTTTGCTTCCCCTAGGATAAATATAGATAAATCAATTTTGGGGCGGAGCGTGTATAGCTTGTACTTGGTTAACAAAAACTAAGCCTGTTTTTTTTAGAGATGTTTTTGATGCTAACAATGTATAGATGAGAGGAAGGAAACTTGTTCTCTTTCGTTTCTTGTTGGTTTTGTTTGTGATTTTTTGTCTAGGTTTTCCGGTTTTTGGAAGCTTCTTGGTTCAATATTGTGGAAGGACACAAGCAATGCAACAAATTTCCATTGATGATCTACCAATCTTCTCTTTATAAATGGGAAATCTCTTATCCTTGTCTTTATCTGAACTAACAATTATTCTTTTGGAATGATCTTAGAATTTTTTGTTAAAGATTCCTTTAGACCACTTACATTTTAAACTTTGATGACAAAGTTTTCTTTTTTAGTTTGGGGGAAGGATATCTTCGATATGGACTTGCACTTCAAGGCAACCTTGTTTGAACCTTTTTGGATTTGAATTACCTTTTGTGGAAAGGAAAATTTAAATTTTGTTACAAAGGAGACGCTCAATAGAAGCTTGTTTGGGGAAAAACAACACCACTTTTTTGGGTAATCCGTTGGTGGAGAATTAGGAGTTAATTTTGGATTGACCGGGTGAAAATGCCCTAGCTAGTTATTTTTAACCTAACTTTTTGTGGGGCCAAGCTTTCACAAATCATATTGCAATGGGATTTTAAAATTGTGAAGAAAGAACAAGAGTGGATTGTTGTAAATATAAGTTGTATTTGCTTAAGCAAGGTTATTGGAAAAACCTAAAGCTTATATGAATAATTTGTGTCTTTTTACTCACCAAAGGCTCTTAACCACACTTATAATCATACGTGCTCTTTTAATTTAGCTATGTCAACCATTGTCTATAGAAAAGTCTTTAATTTTTGAAAAAGAATTCATTTTAATATGTAAGTAAGATTTTGGTTTCAAATTTATAGTTGATTTTCTAAAGTGAAAAATTTTCCATTCATCAAAAAATATAATTATAAAAAGTAATTGCCAAGAAGCAATTCTAATGCAAAAAAGCATTATTTTTTGGGTGCCTATGAAGCAATAGAAAAAATAGAATAATTAATAGCTATATTAGTTTTTATTCGTTGGCGTTTCCATGTTGAGAGAGAGACTCGAGAATGGTGGTCGCAACTAAGGATTAAAACTATGTACGTGGAATCAAGGTTCATAGGCATTCATCACTGGGGAGCGCGGCCTAGGTGATGATTGCAACTAAGGGACTTTGGATTCTAGGCTTTGTAGGAAAAGGTGTTGTCGCGTATAACCCAAAAATCGTTAAACAGCGGAGTGGGGGGTTCGAAGAGAACACCGGTTGTTGATGCGATATCCTATTTGGGAGAAAGGCCTAAGTAGGGGTTCGAACTAAGAACAACATTCCTATTGCAAAAAAAATAATAAATTATAGTATATGGAAAATAAAAGAATGGTTAAAAATTTCATTTTCTCAAATCAATTTATAAGTTTTGTTTCCTAATCTCTTTTAGCTTTGAGTCGAGGTTTATCTATGTTATTAACATTTAAGCTTAAAAGGCTTATTTGTAAAGCTTAGATAGATTTCAACTATGAAGATAAATTGATCTATGGTTGAGTTAAAAAGAGTGCACACATCTTAATCATTAATTTATTCCTGGGAGTGAAAAGTTCACAAGTTATAAGTATAAGAGCTTAATCATTTGGACTTATATTGACAATGATCTTGTTTAATAGCTTTGTTTAGTCTAGTGAAAAGTCAAGGATGACGAATTTTCCTCTTTTGTGCTCTATTAATCGGGAGTAGCCTATTTCAATGAGCCTAAAAGTTGCAAAATTGCAATGATTGCCATTAATGTGTTTCCATTAAATTAAATGATGAGAAAAAGCTTAAGTTGTTCAAAAGGGTGATTCATAAAAGGTGAAAACAAGGGCATTTTGGAAACTTGTTAGTTTACAAAGTGTACACTTGATAACATTGCGTGAGGACACGGCAATCCTTTAGTTTGGGGAATTTTGATAAATGCTTAATTGTACATATTAAATACCCGGGATTTTGCCAAATAAAAGCCAGAAAATGCCAAAAGAATAGAAAAATGTGTGCTTTTGCGTCTATTGTGCAGGAAAGGTTAAAAAAGACAAAAAGAAGCAAAATCAGTCAAAAACCGACAAGAAACAAAAAAGACAAGACAAGAGTGAAGAATGAAGCCAATGATCAAAGCCGGATCAGCCTGATACAAGAAATAAAGACCCAGATAAAAGTCAAAGCTCAAAATTGAAAGTTAAGGACCAATTGTGACAAGTCTTCAAAGTTCAAATGTCTAATTTGAATATTCTAAGTTCAAAGGGCCAAAGTTGCAAAAGTGAAAGTTGATTATAAAAGAGAGAAAAAAAAGAAATAACAAACACAAGGGCCAGAAGTGCAATTTCCGAAAGTTCTTTTACACTAGAAAAGGGGAATGAGAACGCAGGGACCATTTGTGCTATTTCTTCAAAGATTCAAAAGAAAACACGCGGCTTACTCTCCCTATCCACCTTTCCAACTGAATTTCCCGCCAAAATTCCACAACAAACCCAAACTGCCAAATCCCCCTTCCCCCGCTCCTCTACATCTAAATACTTCGTATATTTCCCTCCTACACATCATTTCGTCCACATGTCAACAGCTGATTGGATCGAACACCTCATCTATATCATCAAACGGCTACAAATGAAAGAAAAATGATCAAGGGCTGGTTTATTCATGACAAAAGAAAGGAATCGAGAAACTCTCACCTCTCCTCTTCAATCCTCTATAAATAGAAGCTTAGGGTTCATTTTTTAGGAGTTAGTTAGTAGTTTTATTTTCAGTTTGTATTTTTTTTCGTTTTTCTAAGCATTTTCCTTTAAGCTTTTAAAATTCAGCTTTAATCACTTGTACTTTTGTTAATTCAACTTGTACTTAATCATTTTAAGCAATCAAAGTCAGTTTTCAAGTTTTTTTTGTGTTTTGATTTCAATATTAAGCTGTTTTCATTCAATAAGCTCTCAATAAGCTCATTTGAGCTTATTACTTTTCATAAGCTCAAATTCAGTCAAAGTTTGTGTTTAATCATTCATGTACTTACTTTGAATCAATTAGAATCAAATTCATGAGTACTTGAGGTGTTGGAGATTACATGTTGAGAGCTACAAGGGACATTAAGCTTAAATTACAGTATTATTGAGGTTTTAGAGGCTAAGGAGCCACTATTAGGTGCAGTTTTTAAGCACTCACTCTTCAGGTGGCTTTTGTTCTGAGACTACAATAATCTCAGGTTTTATTTCTCAAATTTTCATTTCAGCTTAATTCTAGCTTTTACATTTGCTTATCACTTTTCATTCCTGTTCAATTCTGTCAATTATATTTGTTTAGGTTTGATATTAAGCTGTTTTAAGTTTTCATTAAATGAAATTTGTGTAATCTCACTTTATCTTTTAAAACTGTCATTTTTAGTATATTAGGCTAGCTAAGAAAGTAGCTTATATTCACTAATAAGCTGTAGGTCTTATAGTTCAAATAGCTTAAGTAGGTTAAAACTAGAGTGAGTAGATAAAAGGCTTAAGCAGTTTTAGTTTTAAATAGATCTTAAGCTCAATCTAGTTTAGACAGAATTTATAAAGTAGTGTTTGGATTTAGTTTTGTTTGACTCTTAAAGTCAACCTCACTCTGTCAAAACTTTTCATATAGCTGAGATAGGTCATATTGTCAAGTTCTAAAAAGGTTTTAAGAATTAGATTGAATGAATTCAAAGTTTTAGAGTTTAAACATGTGACTTTGCACCAGGACAGTTTTGGTTTTAAATAAAATTTGAATGTTAAGTGACTTTCAGTAGAATAGTGTTTAAACTTGGTTGATGTAGATTTTCATACATGAAATGAGTGAGTCTATGAGTTTATATTAGGAGTTTAGCTTGCACTTTAGTCTTGTGTCTATTACATCAGAAAACAGCAGTTTAAATTGCTGATGCTTATCATTTTCCTAGCCAATTTTTAGCCCTTATGATTAGGAATTAGAAATTAGGATTTTGCACTTTGTTAGTTCTCTATTAGGTTTATAAAAATCAGCAATTAAGTTTCATTATCAAGTTTTTAGTTTAGCTTATTCAATCCTTAAAAAGTAGTATAGCAGCAGAATTAGGATTATAGTTTATATTCTATTTGAATTTTCATATCTTTGATTTCTCATTTCTAATTGTCACTTTAGAGAACCTTTTATCTAGGTTAGTTTAATAATCATAGGAGAGCTTATGTGCAAAAGTTTAGCTTATAGAATTTAAAAATAAGCTAGATAGCTTATTAGGAAAAGCTTAATTCTAGTTTAAGCCTGAGTCCTCACTTTTCAATAGCAATTTCCTTTTTATTTTGGTTAACTAGTAGCTTACTTCTTTTTGGATATCTTTAGTTTACATCTTAAGCTCCACTAAGCTTCTTTTGTTTTTCATTTTCATGTAGTAATAAGCTTGGAATAAGCCAAAATTTGAAAAGTCGGGAAATCTACTAGTTTCTGTAAAGCAGTCCAAGAAGCTTATTTTCTAGCTTATTCAGTGTATAAAAGTAGATAGTGCTTTCATTAATGTTGTAGAGAATAAGCCCCTTAATAAGTTTGTAGTTTTAAGTTTTTGCTGAATCTCACTTTTTAATAAGCCAAAAATAAGCCATAGCGTAGGGTCTGTTTTGTACTTTTCCCAAAGTATAAGGGCACCCGTTTACACTGCAGTGTAAATTTCCATAAGTTTGCCCGCCTACCCTTTTCTTTACCCTTTTACATTTTCTACCCTGTCTTTTTAGTTTTAATAAAATAGTTTTAAATTTTTAGAAATTAGTTTAATAAAAATTAGGGTTTAGTTTTAATTGATAAAATTAGGGTACAATTAGGCTATAAAATTTGGGGCTTTTTGTTCCAATAATTTTCTGCACCTTTGTAGTTGTTAAAAACTATTTTTCCTTATTTTTCCAGTTAAATTTGTAATTTCTAGGAATTAAAATAGATTTTA
>BQNB010172353.1:0-13470 GCA_026074375.1 Tanacetum coccineum
CTGGCTTTACCTGAAGGGAGCGAAGACTTTGTGGTATACTGTGATGCGTCACACAAGGGCTTAGGTGCGGTGCTAATGCAGAGAGAGAAGGTGATTGCCTACGCTTCTCGACAGTTAAAAGTTCACGAGAAGAACTACACCACTCACGATTTGGAGCTTGGATCGGTAGTGTTTACCCTAAAGATATGGAGACACTATCTATACGGAACCAGATGCACCGTATTCACCGACCATAAAAGCCTACAACATATTCTCGATCAGAAGGAGCTTAACATGAGGCAACGCCGTTGGCTAGAATTACTGAGTGACTACGACTGTGATATTCGTTATCATCCAGGGAAAGCAAACGTAGTGGCCGATGCGCTGAGCCGTAAAGAGCGGGTTGAGCCATTGCGGGTTCGAGCCTTAGTTATGACAATTGGTTTGGATCTTCCCAAACGAATATTAGAAGCTCAGATCGAAGCCCAGAAACCAGAAAACATCGTAAATGAAGACGTAGGAGGTATGATCCGAAGGGATATACCCAAGGAAAGACTGGAACCACGTACCGATGGGATACTATGCTTACACGGCAGGAGTTGGATACCTTGCTATGAAGACTTAAGATCCGTGATTATGCACGAATCCCACAAGTCGAAATATTCTATCCACCCCGGTTCCGAAAAGATATACCAAGATGTGAAGAAATTATTTTGGTGGCCAAACATGAAGGCGGACATCGCCACGTACGTGAGCAAATGCCTGACATGTGCAAGAGTTAAGGCCGAACATCAAAGGCCATCAGGATTGCTAGTACAACCAGAAATACCCGAGTGGAAGTGGGATAATATAGCGATGGATTTTATCACCAAACTCCCTAGGTCATCACAAGGTTTCGACACCATCTGGGTGATCGTGGATCGACTTACAAAATCTGCTCACTTTCTACCAATACGGGAGAATAATCCGTTGGATAAATTGGCGAGGTTGTACTTGAACAGGATAGTGGCAAGACACGGGATACCTGTCTCAATTATCTGCGATCGTGATGGAAGATTCACTTCAAATTTCTGGAGATCATTTCAAAAAGCTTTGGGTACGGATATTAGCATGAGCACTACGTATCATCCAGAAACTGACGGCCAGAGCGAGAGGACCATTCAAACTCTCGAGGACATGCTACGTGCTTGCGTGATTGATTTTGGCAAAGGCTGGGTTAAGCATTTGCCGTTGGCCGAGTTTTCATACAACAACAGTTATCACGCTAGCATAAAGGCCGCCCCTTATGAGGCACTCTATGGTCAAAAATGTCGATCACCAGTGTGCTGGGCCGAGGTTGGGGAAGCCCAACTGACTGGTCCAGAATTAATCCAAGAAACGACGGAAAAGATCGTCCTGATCAAGCAAAGGATGCAAGCGGCACATGATCGACAAAAGAGCTACGCCGATCAGAAACGAAAACCGATGGAGTTCGAAGTCGGAGACAGAGTTATGCTCAAGGTCTCACCCTAGAAAGGAGTCGTACGGTTCGGTAAGCGGGGCAAGCTGAACCCGAGATACGTCGGACCTTTCAAAGTGTTAGCAAAAGTTGGAAAGGTTGCCTACAGGCTGGAACTTCCTCAAGAGTTGAGCAGAGTTCACCACACTTTCCATGTATCAAACCTGAAGAAATGTTATGCCGATGAACCATTAGTCATGCCGTTAGAAGGAATTCATGTTGACGATAAGCTCCAGTTTGTGGAAGAGCCCGTTGAAATCATGGAACGGGAGATCAAACGATTGAAGCGGAGCCGGATACCACTGGTTAAGGTTCGCTGGAACTCTAGGCGGGGCCCTGAGTTCACCTGGGAACGTGAAGATTCGTTCAAACAAAAATACCCACAACTCTTCACAAACCGGGCTTCGTCATCTACTACAAGGTCTTAAGCTTTGAGGACAAAGCTCTTTTAACGGGTGGAGACTGTAACATTTCTCATTTTCGTGTCATTGTACGACTATATTAATGATCACTATTTATTTTAGTCCGATACGCGTTTACTTTTAAATGTTTACTTTTGAGCTAAACCGCGTAGACTAGAAATAATCAATGAATGTAAACGGTCACCAAATAAATTAAGGTTTACACTAACCAAGTAAGGAATAATTATTTTGAGAATAATTATGTACTTTGCGTATTTTATTTTTATTGGCCACGAAAAAGGGTTACGTTTCACGATAAAATACATTTGGACGCACCTCGGAAATACCTAGACTCACCTAGACTCAAACTAATACCCACTTTTAACCCTTAAACACAAAAGTTATCAAACCTCTTGTGTAAATAAGCCATGTGGCCGGTTACACACACACATACAACTAGCAAATCTCCATTTTTGATCTCTAAGTACATGTACATTTCTTTGGTAATTAATATAGGTACTAATGGTCTCCTAAAAGGCCATATTACATTTGGTTATTGACTTGCTTGGATCCTTGCTTTGGTTAACGCGGCACTGCATGTATATACTACAATCCTTGAGATTTTCCTAGTCTAACTCAATCTTGTACATCACCTAAGTAATTAAAGATTGTACTAGAGTGGTTTAGCATAAAACCATGTGTGATTAACTAGAACCCCTCAAAACCGCCTCTAGGGCACGATTCGGTTTGTGTGTATGGACTAGGAAAGTTAACTAGACTTCACCTATAAATATTCATGTACACTTACCCTTTGACACTCTTGTTAACTCTCACACACCTCAAACTCTCCCTTTCTCTTGTCCGAGTTACAACCCGCAGCCAAACACACTCACCTTGCCTCATTCGAAACCACAACCTTCACTAGGTTATCATACAAGCTTATAAAAGGAATATACGAGCTAAGGGTTTGGGAAATAAACCTAGGAAGCTTGGGTATCAATAACTTTGAAGTTATAGACACGTTTGGGTGTCGGGGTGTTCATCTCGCACGTCATTAATTGCTATAGGACCCTTGTAAGTCTAAATGGTTCTACTTATGTCGATTTAATATATGACTAGCTATATATGTCGCGTATGTTTCATTTATATGTCGAACATCGTTTATTTTGTATAGACCTCGAATGATGCAAGTCGTGTGGTGCCTAGAAAACGATTTGTGCGTAAAAAGACTAGGATTTACACTTAAAACAAGCTAAGGAAAACTCCTAAGTGGTAACATGAAGTCTTAATCGAATTTAACAAGATATCCACGTAAACTTTTCCATGTAGTACGTTGGTTCGAATTAGGAACGAACTATAATGAATATAGGACGTTTGCATGAGTCGTGTCCACGTTTAAAAATGTCAAACGAAAGCTAATCGTGATGTCGAGCCCTTTTAAACCATTTTCTAAATGAAAGGGATAGAAACGAAGTAGTCATGGACCACCGAGCCCAACGCGAGCCCAATGCGAGCCCATAAGCCATAATAAGCCTAGACAGCTTATTCTTGTGCTTATACGTATTTCTCGTTGAGCCAAACGAACCTCCCTTATGAGACATTCAAGCACACTACACGAGTCCACAAGGGAATATGCCATAGACACGAATAAGCTTCTCACAACTTATTCAAGGGCTTTAAACTCCTTAAACTTCAAAGGATCCTAGCAAAAGGGACATTGGACAAAAGAATTGAAAAAAAAAAAAGCCGAACCCCTAGAACCCTTACGGGTTTCTATCAGGACCAATTAGGACCAAAACAGTTGCTTATTAGCTTATTCAAATAGCTAAAATGAGCAAACCGACCCACTAAGGTGATTATGGATCTAAATTAGCTTAACGGACCCTAATGAACCCAACTAGACCTTCAAAACCCTACCGGCCTAAAACCACGGCCAGACCCGGGCCCATTTGAGGTGATTATTAGCTTATTGGCTTATTGGAATAAGATGAAAGGAAAAACAGTTTGTCCGTTTATTACAAGAGGGAAAAAGGCACTAGAAAGTCAAGACCCTAAAACACCCTTATCGGGGTTAGTCCATGGGCCCTAAGCCCAACAGCTCGAAATAAGACTTCAATATGCTATATACGAGCTTATTTTAAGCTTAAACAGCACGGATTATTATGAAACATTTGGACTTATTAAAACTAGAACTAGATCGTTACGAAACCTTAACAGGGGCCAAAACAAGGCCCCCTTAAGCCAAAAATAAGCTCGGTAAGCTTATTCTTTAAGACGAAAGCTTTTTTATAAACTTAACGGCTTTAACAAGAGAAATGCCACTCGTTGGGATTTCTTCGGAGTTAAAATGGAATTTTCACAAGTCGAGGGACTAAGAATGTGAATTTCGAAACAAAAGGGGTTAGTATTGTCACTTTCGAGTTCCAATAACCCCAGGGACTATTCTTGCAATATTCTGAAACTTAAGGATGAAAGTGTAACTATAAAAACCTAAACTATCTCTTTGTAAACTTAAAGGATCAATTTCGTATTCCAAAACCTAAAAGGGTTATAAAATATAAATATGTTATATTTGTAAACCTAGGGCCTAAAAATGGAAATAATTTGAAACTTATGGGGTAGTTTAGAACAAAAGTAAAATATGATGGAAAACACAAATAAACCACCCCCACAATTGACAAGTCGGTAGAACGGATAAGATATGGACATCGAACGATGAAATAACTAGTTAATAAATAATGTATATTTATTATTGATGACTCCACGTTTCTCGAGAAACCATCGAAAGTATAAATTCATAACCCTTGTGCATCACTACACAAGTGTTTAACGGTATATTTAAAATTAAAATGGGATTTAGTTTATACAGAGTCGCATAGAGAGTTTAAATGTGTTAAAACTAGGACTTGACGTATTACTTAGTGTACTTACGGTGTGACCCACTACCTTACTTGGGATACTTGTTATCTTCAGGGGAACTACCGGCTAAGGTAAGTTCATAGCCCATGGCTTTACAATTATTTAAATGGATTTACAACTTTTCCTTGGGGTGATAACATGCTTTGTTTTACAAACTGGACGCAAGTGTACATTTTATGCCATGATTACGTGTTTGCCTAAGTTACCATAACCCCTTTATGTCCATGATCATGAACTGTTAATTGCATAGATGTGATTGGGAATTACATTGTGCGGGCGCGAATGTTATGGATAGATCTATTAGGGATTGACGATCCCCGTTCGGGTGACTAGCTATCACTAGGAACGAACGCATACCATGTCGAATCTGGGATGTTGCAGGGTTAGCACATCATTCACGGACACCTGTTGGCAAATTTATATTTGCATTCATACATGTCTAGCTTCGGTGTCATGAGCTTAGGGAAACGTAATTACCTTTTATGATGTTTGCATTTGTTGCTTAATCATGCACTTGGAAATCTTGCGGTCCTACAATTGATTTACATAAACCTATGAATTCACCAACTTTATGTTGACGTTTTTCTAAGCATGTTTTTAAGGTCAATAAGGCAGAGGTGCGGATGGATACATTGGGAGTCATAGATGATGAGTCAACACTTAAATGATTTGGGGTCTTATTACACTTTAGGGACAATTGTTATAAACCGGAATCTTTATCTATTTTGTTGAAACTATTTGAAGCCATGAGGCTTGTGTAACAAACAAGTATTTTGTTAATCCAATGTATCTTTTTCAAACGACACGCTTAGTAAGTCGTTTCTCTGATCTTGTGCTATTGACCCAATAAGTATACGCCTTCTGGGATATTCAACATCCGCTGCATACTCAGATTTGAGGGTGTTACAGCACAGGATCCAAAATACTCGGAAGTACTGTAGATTAGGATTCTTTCCCCTTCAGCAGTTCATAATAGTCTTTTCCATGAAGGTGGTACAAGAGATCGATTAAGAGAATATAAACACGCAGTGGCTACCGCTTCAGCCCATCGGAATAGTTGGAGAACTTTTGCAAAGATGAGCTATTACTAGCCGCTTCCATAAGATGATAGTATACCCCCCCCCCCGCCCGCCCTCCCTCCGTCTTTGTCGACACGTCTTAACTGTTGTGGAGACCGAGGTACGCTCGTTTCTGAGAAATACCCACACTCTCAAACCATCCGTCGTGGTCTTCACTCACTCCCCCCCCCCCCTCATCAACCCCCCCGTTCATTATCAGTTTGACGAAGGAACGTTGCATTAAGGGCTCGTTGAGTCTTCACAATAAACTTCTCAATCGCTGAGAAGTTTCGTCCTTAGTTCGAAGAAATCTTACCCATCAAAATCGGTGTAATTCATCCACTTATCACCAAAAACATACTTCTTTCCGCTTGATACTTTCTTTCTCATTGGTCCGCAGAGGTCCATAATGTTGTGTAGGGAGAAACTTCAATATTGGTGTTTGCCGTCTTTAGTGGATATGATGCTTTCTTGCTTTTACTTAGCTGACAAGATGGACACAATGGTCTTTGTCATTTTTCAGTATTGGTAATCCTATGACTGATGTTTTCCGAGCCAATTCGTTCAATGTCCCGAATTTCAGAGGATTCAACCGACGATTTGCAATAACCCATGACTTCGTTGAAGAGGCTTTTGTAAGCAAGACAAACTGTGGAGCTGACTATCATAACATCAGTGAGATGGAGTACAGTGGGTTTCGGAACTTTGAGCAGATCCACAGATCGTAGTTGCGGATGTGACATGAATGCTGTCGAAATGCATTCTTCTAAACATCCATCTCAAAACTGTACGACTGAGAATAGTTGTGCTTGAGTCCTTAAACATATAGAATCGAGAGATGTAGTGTCACCCAGTTTATATTCACCATAGCCACGATTGATGCATATGCATCGTTGCAATATCTCACAGTAACAAGGAACTTTTCTACAAAGTTGATAAGACGCGCACGATCAAGGTCTATGTCTTGAACATACAGATCCAGTTACCTATAGTATCAATTTTACTACCTGCGATAAACAAACATTTACGTGATAGATGCCCTGAAGGTTTCCGGTTAGTTAACAATCAAAAATTTCCAGAGATCCCTTTGGAACCTGCCTTTCGATACTAAGTTTAAGGTCAGTAAACCCTAGAGACCATGATATTTTGAGGGCTAAGCAGAACTACGCCCACTCGGGGGTAGCTTCTATCCTAGCATATCAGAGATTCCATTGGATCCTGAGTGAAAGGTACTACAAGAATGAGTAATTGCCTGCCAGTGGGCTTAATAGGCTTTGATTTTAGAAAACAGGGTTTGCTAATTGGTTTCCAGACTTCTTATTGGGTTTCATTCTTTCTTGGGTTGGCGTTAAAAGCTTTGTCTGGTGGGTTTAACATTAACAGAAACCATCACACATAAACAAACAATCAGTATGATTAGCAAAAATCAACGATTTGTTTTAAAATGAACCACAAAACAGTGTTAAAGTTTGAACAGAAACAGAGATGTTTAGCAAGCAAATTAGAATCAACACGATTATTTTTATTCAAAGTCCTATGTGTGCTTTACTCTCCTCGATTCACACTCTTAAACGGGCAAATAACTATGATTCCGAGGGGCTCTTTTGGCTCATTTTTTGCTGCTCCGAGTGGGTTTTACTCTTGTTAGACTTCGGTTACACACACAGTTAGTTTGCTTATTAGGATGCACTAGCTGGTTTTTGAGTTGGTTTGGTTGAAGGTTGGGGAGGTTCAATGAAAGTTACTTGCTTCTTCTTAGGCTACCGGGGTTGGTTTGACCAGTTAGCACTTTGGGGTGGTGGGAATATACTTAGAACCTAAGTTGTACTTTCTAGGAAGCACAAGTTCTTTAGGTGTCGCAGAGGTTGAAGGTCATACTTGTTGTATCGACATTTGGGCTTTCAGCTTGTTTTCTAAGCAGTGAAGGCACTCGCTTTTCATGGTATGCAATGTGTGTATTATTCGCCTTGTCTGTTCATTCATTCGTCTTTTCAGACTCTCGTTTTCTACCTTAAGGCCAGCTAGTGAATCATAAGGGAGGTAATCGTATCTTTCAACGAGAAATTTTGTCAGTTCTAATGCATGTTGGTTTAACAACTACTTCAGTGGAACTGACAATTCAACATCTTCATGATGCTGATCTGTGCATCTAAATCTGATAGTGTCATCTTTCCTTGGAAGCTGTTTTCTTAACTTGTTATTTCAAAATTTTACATGGAGGCACTAGAAGGGTCTATGCTAATGTTGTAGTTTTGAAAATTTAAGTTGTAAATCAATGTGGGTTTTTTGTAAATGAGAGTTCGTTTCTCGATTCAATGACCATTCTTTTGTTGTTTTAAAACTTCAGCTTCAAAGTTCAAAGAACTTTAGTTGTGTTCCCTATCACATGCAGATCTAAGATCTTCGCATACAGGCATTTCGAAATAGGGGGCTCAAACATATCGGAATAGCACAATAGAGCAGATATCTTTTTTCCAACACCATTCTCCAGCAATTAGGCAATCATTTCTGATTAAAAGATTTCTTCTTCTCTATGGTCAGGTTTCTTGTCGCTCGCAAACTCACCTATAACATTATAACTACCTCCTCCAATTCATAAACATTTCTTCAAATTCATTTATCTCTTTGAAAATGATCATTAGCAGCTTGATATGCCTCCTTTTTTGAAATGGTCGTAAAATGGTACCAGTTGTTGTTCAACAAACTGTTTTGCATAATCAAAACACCATTCAGAAACATAGTCTGGTTTTTGTGTTGTTCTTTCTTTTATGATACCTTCAAATTGAGGAAAAGCAGCATTAACATTTCGAAGACTGGCCAAAACTTGACTTGGAGGTCGGCATTTATGAACAAAGGGAGTGACAGGACTGGTTTGGTTACTAGTTTGACTAGCACGTTCATTGGCAGGAAGCCAATATGCCTGTTCACGGGACAGTTCCTGTTGAGGAACAAACATAAGGGCGTTTAGCTTCTCATAGAAGCCATTCGCGGGTCGAACATGCCCTGGTTTTTCGCTCATCTTTTTCATGCTAACAACTTGTTGAACCAAGACCTCTTCACTATCCCATATACTAACGGGTTGGTGAGTAAGATGCAAAAGGGTATCAGCATCATACAACGCAGGTTGAGCACGCTTGGCCATATAACCTAGACCTGGGTTACGGGTACCTAGGAGGTCCTTGTGCAAGTCAGCGGTTGCCATTTTTGGTTTCTTAAAAAGCATAGGAATAGTTTCTGTTGGCATGTTAAATCTTTGCAATATATCTCTTGCAACTTTGTTAGCATTCTTTAAACAAACTATTTCATCTAGATAACTATCTGCTAGATCCTTTTTCTCAGAAAAAATCTTTTCCTTTTCAGATTGTAAAAATGCAATTGATTTTTCTTTTCCTGAAAGAGTGGATTTAAGCAAATCGTTTTCTTGCACAAGTTCAGCGTTCCGCTTGTTTCGCTGAATCACTAGGGCTTGTTCCAGTCTAACTTTGTGTTCAAGATCAAGTTTGACCTTTTGGGTATCTAGACGATATATTTCTTGCTTGCATTGAGAAAGCTCATTTTTTAAGGTCTCGACTTCTAAGCATTTTTCTTGGTTAACCTTAGCATGTCCGTCTAGTTGGGTTTGCAAGTCAGTTAAGATGGCAATCATAGAAACTTTATCAGATGTGTCAGCAGATACCTCAGTTGGAACATTTTGGGCTTCGGTGTCAAGAAGATACTGATGATACGGGATCGTATTGTCATCAATCTCAGTCTCAGCATCGGAGTCTAAATGTTCTTCCTGGTGCATCTCCTGATTCAACTGATAATCCACATTATCAAAGATTGGATTGTCATTGGAGTGTACCTCATTGACTTGACTGTTGGTTGCACTAGTGGATGACAAATTGGCCATGAAAGCGACAGCAGCATTGGGGCCTTCATCCACGTCTGAGTCATATGCATCCTCGTGATTGGTTGAAACTTGTTTGTTGTAGTACAGTGCTGAGGTTGATCATAAGGTGCGGTGCAGTCCACATCAGCGAGGAATGCTTCAGCTTCAGCATCTAACACATCTCCTTTCTCTTTAGCTTCCATCAGTAAAGCTTTATCTTTGAAATACTGAGAGTCCATCTTTCTCTTGGGTTCTTACTTGCCTAGCAACATGTCCTTCTCCTCTGCAGTTGTTACATATCACCTTCTTCTCGGTATCTGTATTTACCATTATGTACCTGGAGCCTTCCTCTGAAACTGGTTCAGTGTCAATGTGACCAGCATATGCACCGTAGCATGCGTCTTGAGTTGGAGAAGTCCGAGGTGGTTGGTAGGGTGGGTGGAAACTGCTTTTGGAAACCACTTTAGGATTGGCAATCTGAGTCATAGTGGCCATCAAATGCGTCCATTCGGCGACTGAGCAGTAAGGTTGAGCACTTAGGGTTGAGGTAATGATAGAGCTGTGCAGTTGTGGTTTGATGATATATAGGCCAGCGGATCAACAATACTTGTAGGACTGCTCCTGTTTCTTGAGAGTCTTTTTGGCATGAGGCTCGTAGGCTTTGAGATGAGTATAGATCTGAACATAAGGTGTGGTTGAGATATCCATGTTCTGTTTGACATTAGTCACATACTTTCCCCAATAAGCCGGAAGGTTGTTGACAAACTTGGTGTTCATCTGATGAGTTGGAATGTTGAGCTGAGTAATCTTAATATTCCATTCCAAGCTGTGGAAACGCACAAAGTAGTCATGAATTGATTCGTTTCCAATAGCACGAAAGCGTTCGTACTCATCAAACAGATCTTCCTTCCTTTGTTGAAGAGTCCTACCTGATCCTGATGAGATCTCCAATTATCCTAAATCTCCTTGCAGTTGCTTGTTGATTGAGGTTGTTGAAGATGTGTCTGGGAAACCATGACTTAAAGAATGATTTCAGCTTGAGTATCAGCCATTCAAGTTGTTTTCTCTTCACTGAATCAGATTCAAGTTTCTTCCTCGGTGCAGGCACAATAGTAGAATCAGTAGGTGGAGGATCAGTGATCATAGGGTGAGGTGTAGGTCCATCCTGGATAGATTTCCATATCAGCTTTCCATTGGGTTTGCCTCGAATGTACCTGTGTATACGAATCTTCCAAGAATCGTAGTCACTTTCAACCAACATAGGTGGACGAGTATCGGTACCCGCTGCATTTGTTTCTTCATTGGATGCCATTTTGAGTATGAATGACCAGATCGTAAGTGATTGTTGATTTGTTTGAATTGTGTTTATGTTTTTGTTGTTGTTTGATTATTAAGTTTGGTGACAATAAGACTCTTAACAAGTTCGATTCAAGAGGAATATCTTGTTCGGTCCTAATGGTTCTCACTCGTTCGGTCCTAGAGAGGGTTAGCTAGTTCGGTCCTTTTTAAAAAAACGGGTTCGGTCCAAACTTGAAAGACCACTAGTTCGGTTCACCAAGGGAGCTTGTTTCGGTTGCTGGTCGATACTCTCGTTGCTTGATTCGATCCTCTTGTTCGAATGGCTTGTTCGATCCTCTAGTTCGAATGGCTTGTTCGATCCTCTCGATCGAATGGCTTGTTCGATCCTCTTGTTCGAATGCTTGTTCGATCCTCGATCGAATGGCTTGTTCGATCCTCTCGAATCGAATGGCTTTGTTCGATCTCTCGACTCGAATGGCTTGTTCGATCCTCTCGATCGAATGGCTTGTTCGATCCTCTCGATCGAATGGCTTGTTCGATCCTCTCGATCGAATGGCTTGTTCGATCCCTTGTTCGATTCTTTGTTCGATTCTCTTGTTCGATAGGTTTGTTCGATCCCCTTGTTCGTTCGGTGGACACAAACACGAATCCAAAGACCTTTTTCTTGCTAGAAAACACCACGAACAACTTGTAAACCTCCAAGAAATCTCTACAAAAATATGATAAGCTCGAGCAAGTAATGAATACACGAACCAAGACCACGAATACGATCAAGACTCTTGTTTTTCCCCTTTTTCGTTTATTGTATCGAACTAAAAGAAAAAAAATCTCCAAATCTTGATTGCTAACGAGATGGTTTGTATGATATTAGATTAACCATAAAACCATCTATGAATCAAGAATCAAAACCAATAATTAATCAAAAATTTTTTTTTCAAAACTCCCCTTGTGATTTTTTTAATTTCCGAAACCCAAAAAACAAACATAAATCAAGTCCAATTCATCAATCTTGTTGGCTCTTGATACCAATTGTAGGTTCCATGATCATTCATACGAATCCTTAACAATGAAGTGTAGAATCAAGATGCATAAAATTAAGAACTTTATTGTGATGAAAGACAAAAAAAAAAAAAAAAAAAAAAAAATAACTTTGTGGTGGCTGAAACCCTCACAATAATGACTAGCTAAATTTTCCTCTAAAAAAAGTCTTCTAATGGTCTAAACCTAATTTTTGGACTAAACTTAGGTGTATTTATACTAACAGTTATGCCCTTCTAGGCTTTTGTTGGGCTTTTCAGCTTTTTTCTTTGTCAGCCTAATTTATTAATAAAATTAAGTAAATAACCAACTAACGGGAGGCTAGACTTTTGTCTTGTATCTTCGAGTGACCGAAGCTTCTTTGTTCGGGTCCATTTATGTGATCCTAACATTGGAACACTATGCCGGGAGACTATTTCTTTGATGTATAACCTTGTAAAGGGTTTCCATACTATCTGGTTCTTCCCTTTTTTTTTTATTTTTTTATTTCTTCTTTTTTTTTTTTTTTTTTTTTCGGGTAGGGATGAAGTGTGCGGATTTGGTAAGGCGATCGACAATGACCCAGATTGTGTCATGTCCGTTTGATGTTTTGGGTAGTTTTGTGATGAAATCCATTGTTATTCTCTCCTATTTCCACATAGGAATCTCTGGTTGTACCAGTAAGCCGGATGGCTTCTGACATTCAGCTTTAACTCTAGAGCATGTCAAACACTTACCAACATACTCATCGATGATTGCCTTCATGTTAGGCTACCAATAGAGTTTCTTCAGATCCTGATACATCTTGTCAATACCCGGGTGAATAGAATATTTTGATTTATGGGATTCATGCATAATCAAGTCCCTTAGATTACCAAAGAGTGGTAACCAACTTCGGTTGTTGATACAACGAGTTCCATCAGGACGTACTTCAAATGCTTTGTCCATTCCTCGTAAGTTCTCAGCTTTGAGGTTTTCTTCTTTAAGTGCTTCGTTTTGAGCTTCGAGAATTTGTGATGGTAGTTTTGGATGAATTGTCATGATTAATGCTCTAACTCAGAGTGGTTTGATTCGTTTCTTTCGGCTTAAGGCATCTGCTACAACATTTGCCTTTCCAGGGTGATAACAAATCTCACAATCATAATCTGCAAGCAATTCTAACCAACGGCGTTGTCTCATGTTTAATTCTTTTTTATTAAGAATATGTTGAAGACTTTTATGATCGGTGAAAACCGTACACTTTGTGCCATAGAGATAGTGTCTCTAGATTTTAAGAGCAAACACAATTGCTCCTAATTCGAGATCATAAGTGGTGTAGTTTTCTACATTAGGCTTGAGTTGTCGAGATGCGTATGCAATAACCTTTTCTCTTTGCATTAACACTGCTCCCAGACGTTGATGAGATGCATCATAGTAAACAACAAAATC
>BQNB010172354.1:0-13470 GCA_026074375.1 Tanacetum coccineum
CTATGAAAGCTCACCTCAAGAAATAATATGAATGTATGAATGATCAATCAATGAGAGTCGGTACGAAAAGCCAAGATGCAACCTAATTAAATATAGGTCGTTTAAGAATAATGTATTTAAAACAAATACATTAATGCAAATTATAAAGTTATATCACCACCTAATAGTTTTTGTTTAGTTTAGAAGTGCTGAAACAATGTTTAAATTTATGTTTGTTATATAATGTTCAAGTATATGTACCTTGTAAAAATATCATCTTTGTCCGATAAATAATTATTGTCGATATCGCTTGATTTAATAATTTCATTATTTTTATAATGACAATATATATATATATATAGTTTAATTAGTTTATAAAATAATATTTATAAGGTTTTAAACAGCGTATAAATATTATACAAGTGATACAAAAATATTTTCTAAGGTTTTTATAGTTCAAATGGACCAAAAATGTCCGAAAATATAATTTTACTATTCATGTCAGGAAAACAGTGAATAAATTTTATAGAAAAAGTTACCTAGTTTTAAGGATGTTTTACTCACTTTAAAAACATTTCTAGGCTTTAAAACTCGTACTTCTATAGCAGAACATCATTCCGGGAAACGTTGTAGTTTTATACTTAAGCCGGTTCAGACCCGAAAGCCCTTAAATGTGTATTTTAAATTCGAGACAGTAGGTATTATTTAATAAAAGCTGTCAAAACTAGTTTTTGTATATATAGTTACTAGTATCTTGTAAATTCCATATCTTTCTCGTTTTAAGTCCGTTTTTTAAGTTCTTTATATGCACGAAATCGTCTTAAGACGTATTATCATAATATGAAGTCTATAAATTACCTAGAAATTCATGACAAAACAGTAAGACCCAACTGTTTTAAATAAATATATGTATATGTTTTATTTAGTGATTTTTACCATGTTTACATAACTACATGTCTACTAAATTAACTAATCCAACATCCTTGGTATATACAAAATCCTCTAATTTATAGTCCTTTACTTTACTTCCAATGTGTTCATAAAAATGTCAAGAACACAAAAATAAACTGTAACTTATATAAACTAATTTACCACAACAATAATCAACAACTAGTTATATAAATTACCCAACACTTGTAATATATCAAAATGTATATTTTCTCATCTTCTACCATATTTGTAACTCCTTTTTACTATTAATATATATTTGCTTGATTATGCATAAACCTTGTTTTTTTGTAAACTTTATAAAATATAAATTAAGTGGTGATGTAACTAAATAATTAAGATGTAAATAAACATGTAAACGAAATAAAAGTGTTGGGTAGTGTAAAATGAGGATGATGAACACAACTAAACCTATGAAACCCCTAACTTATTTATATAACCCTTGCTTCCAAAATAGAAACCCTAGCTTGTAACACCTTAGATTAAACCCTAGATCAACCTTGTATGCTTGCAAAATCAAGAAATGGAAAACTATGAATTGTTTTGGAAGGCTATAGTGAGCTGTGGGCTTTGATGTAGAGTGTGGGAGAGTTTTATGAATTTTGGCAAGTGAAAAGTGAAGTAAATGAAGCCTTATGCAAGTCCTATATATACTACAAATATCTAGGGGACAAGTTCTTGCAAAATCATATGGTTTAGGAGGGTGCGTTTGGTGTTGATTGGTATGGAAGGGGAGTAGTTTTGTCATAGTGTGTAAGATAGGTTGATAAGTCTTGCAAGTAAACTTTGAATATGACATAAAACTAGCACATGGTAATTTTCATAGTAATATTTTATGTTAATTTGATGTTGCTTTGAATATGGACTGGACCTAGGTGGTTTTTAGTGTAGAATTTTATAAATTTTGGATATTAGGTATAATTATGGGTATTTGGGCTAAAATTAGATATTATCTTTTTGATTTTTATGTATATATGGAACGCCCATTGTGGGCATTGTGATTCGTGGTTATGATATAACTTTTGGTTGTCAAATTAGATTGTATGGGGTGAGTGTTTGGGTATTAGTGTGGGCTATTTGGTTTAGTGTGGAGAGGGAGATGGGGTTGCTGGCAGGTTATCTTGGGGCCATATTAGTGCGAATCGGTTTCGTGTGTGCGGGTGCGAGGGTGGTGTGTGTTGGGTTGGTTGTGGTTTTTTTGTGGGGTATGTGTTTAGTTACTCCCTAACAAACATAAATTAACCTATCACTAACTTCGGTTTGTGTGTGTTTCAAGTGTGTGTTGGTGTCTGTTTTTGTTAACACCATATTTGTTTAATTATTTTTTATTATTTAACAAAAATTTGAAGATAATTAAATTATAATTATAAATTAATACCTATCTCAAATTAATATAAAAAATAAAATTTCATAAATAAGATTTATTTATTTAAAAATAAAATATGAAAAGTTTATAAATTATCTCTTGTAAAGATAATTTAACACTTGCTTGGACTTAACTTTTATTTGTTTGCCAAACCCAAAGGTTGTATTTGTATGTTATTTTTGTCGGTTTACGTTGATTTTGGTTTGATTTTTGATTTACGCGTTTAAACTTAACGGTTGAAATTAAAAGTAAATGCGTAAAAGCTCAAAATAAATAATTGAGAGTTTATTGACGTAAAATGACCTAAATTGCGAGTTGTTACAGTCTTCCCATGTTGAAAGAGCTTTGTCCTCAAAGCTTAAGACGTGGTATTGGATGAAGATGTGTGATTGGTGAAGTAATGCGGATACTTCTTTTTGAATTGATCTTCACGTTCCCATGTGAATCAGGGGCCAATCTCCCAGGCTTCCTCAATTCTGTTCTGTCTAGAGGTTCCATCGAACCTTGATAATGGGTATACGGCTTTTCTTCAACCATTTGACTTCACGATCCATGATCTCCACGAGTTCTTCAACGAAGTGGAGCTTATCATCAATTTGTATTTCATCCAACGGAATCACAAGTGACTCGTCCGACAGACACTTCTTCAAATTAGATACGTGAAACGTGCTACGAACCCTGCTTAACTGTTGAGGAAGTTCGAGTTTGTAAGCAACGGTTTCTACTTTTGCTAACACCTTGAAAGGTCCAATATACCTTAGGTTCAACTTTCCCCGTTTTCCAAAATGGATAACCCTTTCCAAGGTGAAACCTTCAACATGACTTTGTCACCGACTTGAAATTCTAGAGGCATACGCCTCACATTGGCGTAACTCTTTTGACGATCACGAGCGGCTTGAATACTGCTTTTAATTTGGATGATTTTCTCGATAGTCTCATGAACAATTCCTGGACCAGTGAGCTGAATATCTCCAACCTCGGCCTAGCAAACAGGTGATCGACACTTTCGATCATAAAGTGCCTCAAATGGTGCGGCTTTGATGCTAGTGTGATAACTGTTGTTGTATAAAAACTCTACTAGCGGTAAATGCTTATCGTCAACCTGGAGCTTTTCCATGGGCATGACGAGCGATTCATTGGACATGCGTTTCTCTAGATTTGAGGTATAAAACGTGTCATGAATATTACTGATTCCTCTCGGCGATTCGAGTTGGTAAGCTAACGGGCCAATTCTAGCTAGACTTTTAAAGGGTCAAATATATCTAGGGTGTAGCCCTCCTTTTTTATTTTTATAAATGAACAATGACCCCAATGGTCATAAATAGTAACCTAACGGTTACTTCCCCCTTTAAATAACAAATTTTGTATCCTCTATTTCTCCATAAAACACTAAATCTTTCACTTAAATTTCTCTTATTCAAACCTCTCAAAATGTTGCATATTACTACAATCATGGTGATGGCGAGCACGGTAGCACTCGGCATTTATCTGGCCTGCGTCCCATACGAAGAAGATTTTTAGTTTCTGGCTGTGATTCTGGCGCTTCTTGCACCGATCATTGTCCTAGCTATTGGCGTAGATCTACTTTGGGAGTAATAGATATTATTGCTAGAGGAGGGTTGTAATAAAACTTGTATTTCCTTTTTGTTCTTATGTAATCTTATTTCTAAAGTAATAAACGAATGTTGTAACAACAAATCTATTTGTTACTCCCTCCGTCCTAAAATTATTGTCTCTAAAAAACACAGTTTAAGAAAAGTGCATTTATTACTGTTTTCTCTTTCTTACTTTTTGACAGAATGACATTTTTACCCTTATCTAAATAATTAAAGTCTTCTTTAAAGTTTGTAATAATAATTTCAAACAAGGGTAATATAGTAAATTTGATCAAACTTCCATATCTATTTTTAGTAGTGGACAATTAAATAGGAACATCCCAAAAAGGAAACGTGAACAATAAAAATAGGACGGAGGGAGTATTTTTTTTATTTACGTCATTCGATATTTTCGTTACCACGCTTGGTAACTCGTTTGCATTCCCATTCTAAATTGATTTAACTTGAGCGTTCAAGATCAGTGACGTTGGTTTAGTATTTATTGTTGCGACCAAAGTTTGGCTCCTTGTGGACTTATCCGTTCCTTTCAGCTTAAAGCGTCAGTTATAACATTTCCCTTTCTAGGGTGATAAGGAATTTATACCCATGGTGGCGTCACAACTACTAAGCTCTATGGTATTACGTAGACGTTGAATGGGTGATTTGGTGAATATCCTAATGACAGTTAAACTCGTTGGTGGATCGTCCTAGAGTGATTAGTGATGCGTCTCGACTTTTTGATGAGGTGTCATTTTATACACTTTTTGGGGGTCGTTTAACCCCCTAAATCGTGCATGTATGCCCAAAATAGGTACTTAATCGTTCCTTTTCAGGTATTTTACATTTGGAAGGCATTTGGAAGAATTACACATGACTTGGGCTCATTTGAAGAAGAAATAAACAAGACTACGGACCTACACCAACATCTCTCAAGATAATGTTCTTAGCAGCTGGAGACGGCGTCACAGATTCAACGTGACGTTGTCACAACGAAGACCACGACGACGTCACAAATTCCATGACGATGTCAGAGCACACGACCCAATCCATTGTCTAGAATATTCTTTTTCACGACGGCGTCACGATTAAAACGCGACGCCATCGCAACGATTGTCCTATATATACCAACTCGAATTTAGGGTTTTAAGTGTGTAACTTTATAATAAAAAGAGGGTACGAACCCTAATTCGTTTAGCAGTTGTTAAAGACGTTTTATAGGGTCCTAATATATTGTCTTTTTTACTTCTCTTGCTATAGTCAGGTTCTTTATCAAGTATGACTTATTGTTATCTTTCTTTGTGGCTTGGTGGGGGTGTTTCTCGGTGAGGGGGGGGGCGGTTGAGTGTTCAAGGCGGGTTTAAATAATTCAGGGTTAAAGGGGGTGGTGTATACTCAAACAATGGGGTGGAGGTGGGTGGGGGGCGGGATCCACAACGGGAGGGGTGATTGCGCAGGTACGAGGTTGGCTGTTGCTTTCTTTATTTTTTCTAAACCTCCTTAGTTTTTTGTTTATTTATATTTGTATGAAACCTAGAATGTAGATATTAGGTGTTTTGCCTTTTGTGTGGAATGCCCTCTCAACCCGTTTTGTTAGGTCTTAGGAAAACCAGCCTGTGTCTGTATTGTTGTTGATAGGGTCTAGGTAAAACATGATTGTGTAGCCATTAGACCTCAACAACACAAGGATACCATCGTGTTAAACAATCTTCATACTACATTGCCTCTTATATGGTTGATCCACTCTAATATATTTCAATGATTTAATATAATCTTAGCGTTTGTCTGTGGATCGGGTAGTATTGGTAGAGGGGCGGGCCGTTGAGAGGCTTGCTAATAGTCTTCATACTACCTTACTTGCGCGTTGCCTTAACGGAAGATTAAATAGACGGCGGGTTCATGTAATTCGTTCATGGCTTAGGAAATAATTACATAGATCATCACAAGTGTGACAAAGCAACAACACCAGGAGAAACAATCTAGGGAGTAATACATGATTAAATAAAACAAAATCTTTTATCTTATTTATTGTCATCATTAGTGTTAGTTATTATTTTGTTTATTAGCTAAATCCAAACCCTACCTCATCAAATTTTGTAGCTACTGCTTTTTTAAAATATAAAATAAATTACAAAAAGCCCATCTAGTAGTTTTTGTCTCAACCCTTAAAATTCTGTTAGGTCGTGATCAAGCTTTCTCAACCTATTCCCCGAGTGAACGATAACAGACCCCCGAGTCTTGCCTATACTACTACCACAACGATTAGGCGCTCTGCCTAGGGAGTTGTAAAACTTCGTGTCGAAGTCTCACGACGACTGCATCAAGTTTTTGGCGTCGCCGCCTGAGGAATAGTTAGGTTTTGATCATAGTTTAGCTTTGTTCTACTTGCTTGAATCCTTTCAAGTAAGATTTAATTTCCGTAAATTAGCTTTCTCGTAGTCTATCTTTTCTTCGTGTTATTTGTTTCGTAACTCATTTTAGTCAACCACCATGGGAGACGAGAATCTTATCCGTACTTTAGGTGACTACTCTAAACCTAGCCACGAGGGCTACAGGAATACCATCGAGCTCCCTGTAGGGAACAACGTGGTACCTCTTCGATCCGACACCATCACGGTTGGTGCAAAACGGATATGTCGTTCCACGGACTTCAGTCCGAGGATCCAAACCAACACCTCAAGGATTTTCTTAAACTTGTGGACTCACTTGACCTTGACGGTGACAATAAGGAAAGAACGCGTCTGTGTTTATTTTAATTTTCCCTCCGCGATCAAGCTAGCAATTAGCTTGAATGCCTTCCAGCAGGATCAATCACCACATGAGAGGATCTTACTACTAGATTCCTTGCTCAATTCTTTCCACCGAGAAGGACCGTAAAACTTCGCAATGATATCCTGATGTTCCAACAACATCATGGAGAATCTTTATCCGA
The DNA here is from genome assembly GCA_026074375.1 of Tanacetum coccineum. Classification (NCBI taxonomy): domain Eukaryota; kingdom Viridiplantae; phylum Streptophyta; class Magnoliopsida; order Asterales; family Asteraceae; genus Tanacetum; species Tanacetum coccineum. The sequence continues at coordinate 6,818 of BQNB010172354.1, forward strand.
AGCATGGACTCGTTTCAAGGACTTACTACAAAACTCCCTCACCATGGCATAAATCGTTGGCTTCAAATCTAATTTTTTTTATGATCATGTCTCCTTTCATCTTAAGTGCAAAATTGACCACGCCACCGGCGGCAAACTCCGCAATAAGAATGCCAAAAAACCTTGGGAAATCATTGAGAACCTCGCCCTCTACGACCATGAAGGTTGGTGGATGACACAAAATGCATTCGTCAAACCGGTCAAGGTTATCGCTACACCTCATGGCATCCTGAAAACACTTGACATAAGACTTTTTGAGCTTGAAGACCAGATTAACTTCTTACTAAAAGGGTCACGACCGGCACCCCCGTCAAGCTCAACACATAACTCTCAAGCTTATGTCAATGTAGCCTATTCGAGCTCTCGCCAAAAAAATCAAAATGAATCACCAATACTAAACTCCTTCACTTTTCGTGAATGTACATGTCCAGCTCCTCAACCACAAGCATTAGGGACTATTTTCGAGGCTCTAGTATGGGATTACATGGCTGCACACACCGAAAGAATGGAAAGATTTAAGCCTCCATCACAAAACACCTAAATTCCATTTTCTCAAGCAACATCAACAGAATTTAAGAACAAGGTGGTTATTGAATTCTGTGGGATAAAAGTATCAGACGGGAATATAGTAATGCTAGAACTCCACAACAAAATGGAAGAAGTTGCTTGAGGAGAAAGAACAAGACCATTATTGAGGGCCTGCAGGACCATGCTTGCAGATTCATTTTTCTAACATTTTTTGGGCTGAAGCAGTTAGTACTGCTTGTTATGTTCTAAATAGGGTATTAATAACAAGCCTCATAATAAGACACCTTATGAAATTTTAACTGGTAAGATACCAATTATAAGTTATATAAGACCTTTTGGGTGCCATGTGACCATCTTGAATACCATTGACCACCTTGGCAAGTTTGCTGGAAAATAAGATGAAGGGTTTTTAGTTGGGTATTCTCTACAAAGCAAGGCTTTTAGGGTATACAATTTAGAAACCAAAAGAGTTGAAGAAAACTGCACATCAACCTTACTTAGAGAACAAAAATGTTGCAGGAAAAGGGACCAACTTGGCTTTTTGTCTGATTATTTAAGCTGATTTCTATGAATGATCATCTGTTAGTTTTGAGAATCAAGCTTAACCTACATGCAGTCAGCGTGCGTCAACCAGAAGCTACCAAAATTCAGGTCCAGAGAGACTTTGATGTGGGGGTAGGATCTGACAAGAAGATTGACTCTACTCAAGACTGCTTTTGTTACCTCCCAATTGGCCTCTTATTCGTCAATAAATACTCCTAGCAGTTTAGTAACAACAGTAATGATAAGAGAGCAGGTCCAAAAGAGGAGAACAAGGTCTTTATGGATGGACCTTGATAAAAGATTAGAAGCAAAAGTAAAGAAGCTTATGAGGATAGCTGAAAGTTCTCAGGAAGAAGTTTGAGACCTTTGGTTATTTAAAGAAGGAGTTGCTATAGCCTAGCAGTACTAACATTTTTTTCCGTTACTGTTAGGCACAAGCCAGCGCTAGCAGTCACTATACCATCTTAATACTGCTAAGGCATACCAGTTGTACTTGCCAGTCCTTATGAAGGATTAAACTCTTGCTGATCCAACACATTTTGAAAAAGATTGATTCAGAGATCCTCTACTTGAGGATATCTATAAAATTCCGACGATTGGTATTTTCACTACTTTATCTTTTGATGTGAGGGTTGTAGTGTGCTGACTTCACAAACTTAGAAACTGTTTGAATGTTAGTTCCTATTCCCACATCAAAGGAATTTCACTCCATTCATCTAGAGCACTTATTCTAGGAGATCCAAACTCAGGCCAGTAAAACAAGAAAACTAGTAATAAAGTTCTGGGAGCTCAGGCTTTGTTAGCTATGTTCAAAAGCAAAAGAGAACTAACCATAAGGACTTTCATCATTGTTTATTTGCTTGTTTCCTGTCTCAACAAGAACCCAAGAAGATTTCAGAAGCTCTTGAAGATGAAAGCTGGGTTGATGCTATGCAAGAAGAATTGTTGCAGTTTGAGATACAAAAGGTTTGGGTCCTAGTAGATTTGCCTTATGGGAAGAAGGCTATCGGTACAAAGTGGGTTTATCGAAACAAGAAGGATGAAAGAGGGAGTTGTGTGTCCAGAAATAAGCAAGTTAGTGCTCGGTCATAGGCAAGAGGAAGGGATAGACTATGATGAGGTTTTTGCTCCTGTGGCAAGACTTGAAGCCATAAGGATCTTTTTGGCCTTTGCCTCATATATGGGTTTTGTAGTCTATCAAATGGATGTGAAAAGTGCCTTCCTTTATGGGAAAATTGATGAAGAAGTATATGTGTCTCAACCACCAGGTTTTCAAGATCCTAAACATCCTAAGAAAGTATACAAGGTTGTAAAAGCTCTCTATGGGCTACACCAAGCTCCCAGAGCCTGGTATGCTACTTTATCTACTTTCTTGTTGAAGAATGGATACAGAAGAGGAACCATTGATAAAACTCTCTTCTTAAAGAAGGACAAAAATGATATCATACTTGTTCAAGTCTATGTGGATGATATCATCTTTGGGTCTACAAAGAAATCTTGGTGTGATGAGTTTGAGGCATTAATGAAGAGTAGATTTCAGATGAGTTCAATGGGAGAGCTCACTTTCTTTCTTGGATTACAAGTCAAACAGAAGGAAGATGGTATCTTTATTAGTCAGGATAAGTATGTTGCTGAAATCCTGAAGAAGTTTGACTTTGCAAATGTAAAGACTGCTAGTACACCAATTGAGACTCAGAAGCCTTTAGTCAAGGATGAGGAGGCCAGTGATGTGGATGTTCATCTTTATAGGTCCATGATTGGCTCTTTAATGTACTTGACTGCTTCTAGACCCTTGACATTCTGTTCTGAGTCTATGTTGTTCTAGGTTTCAAGGTCACTCCAAAAAGACTGACCATCTTAAGTGCTGGTCAGTGAATTTTTAGGTTACCTATAGGGCAAACCCACACTGGGTCTTTGGTATCCTAGAGTGTCTCATTTGACTTGGATCCTTAATCCAGATAGTGACTTGCTGGGAGCAAATCTTGATAGGAAATCATCAACAGGAGGTTGACAATTTCTTGGCAGGGGAGATCATTTTCTTGGCAGTGCAAAAAGAGGACCATTGTGGTATTCTATATGAAGCAGAATATGTTGCTGATGCAAGTGCTGTGTGGCCAAGTTTTGTGGATCAGAATCAAATGTTAGGACTATGGGGTTCAACTTTATGAAACCACAAGAACTTCTACATTGATAATTGAGAGCACCATTTGCATTGTAAAGAATTACAGTATATCATTCCAAGACAATAGCATTGATATCTCGGCACCATTTCATAGAGATGCTTATGAAAAGAAATACATTCAGGTGCTTAAATCCCACTCATTGATGATAATGTAGCTGATTTACTTACCAAGGTATTTGATGTTAGCAGGTTTCAGTTCTTAGTTGTGAATATTGGGATGATTAATCCATAAGCTGCATTGGTTCAAGGGAGGCAATGTGATGTGTTGTAAAAGTTTGTAAAAGAGAAACCAAGTTTACCATAGGTGTTGTATTTCTTGAGGTCGTGAAATTCTAGAGGTTTGAAAGGGTTTAGAGAGTTGTTGAGCAGAGCTACTAATGGTACTGAAGCACTCTAGTTACCTACATTGTTCTTTCTTTGATTGGACAAAGTTAGTACCGCCAGTGCAAAGTTAGTACCGCTGGGCAAAGTTTGTACCGCTTTAGAGACGTTAAAGAAAAATACCGCCAAGGGTACAAAGTGTAAATTGAAACGGTTTCCTTGAAATTAGGTCTCCTAAACCTATATAAACCCATCTCAATTGCGCAGTTCCTTACGCATTCTCTCTCTAACATACATTCGCATTTACAAGCCCTAATATCTCTCTTAACGACGATCTCTCTTTCAAGTACAATGGCTGTTCTTGATTCATGTCCGAAGCATAACATGGTCGCATATTTGGAGAAGTCTGAAGGGAATGCAGAGTTTCACGAGATCATTGATTTTCTTAAGCGCAGTTCCATTCATCATGCTCTCACTGTAAGTCCTGTTGTATCTACTACATTTGTTGAACAGTTTTGGACGTCTGCTAAGTCCAAAACAATCAACAATGTTAGGCACATTACTGCCAAAGTAGCTGGCAAGTCTGTGTCTATCTCTGAGGCATCAATAAGAAGTGATCTTCTTTTTGATGATGCTGATGGGATAGACTCATTATCTAATCAGGCTATATTTGATGCTATACAGCTAATGGGGTATGAGGGGGATTTAACAGTGTTAACATTTAATAAAGCTTTGTTTTCACCCCAATGGAGGTTTTTATTTCATACAATTAATCATTATCTTAGTTCAAAAAGTACCTCTTGGGATCAAATTCCTACTAACATTGCCACTGCTGTAATATGCTTAATATCTAACCAGAAGTATAATTTTTCTAAATTAATCTTTGATGGTATGCTTAGACATTTAGATGCTAAGAAAAAGTTTGTAATGTACCCACGTTTTATTTCTATATTTTTAGATAAACAACTAGCTAATGTGTCTGTACCTTTAGATTATATTCCTGTAAATACTTTAACTAGTAAAGTCTTTTCTTTTATGGTTAAAAAGGGTAAGCATTTCTCAAGGAAAGTCACCCCTTTGTTTGCTACTATGTTGGTACAACCAACTCAGGATGAGGGTGCTTCTTCAGAAAGACCATCTGAAGCACTACCTACACCCTCTCCTGCTCAAACTAGTGAGGTACCTTTTGAGCAACAGACTGTCTAATCCCCAAGACCTTCACCCACTCCTACAATTCCTGATTCTATCCCAGAGGCTTCTGGTGAGAATCTTGGAGGTCATTCATCTAGTGATAAATCCCTTTCAGGGAATGAGGGTGACATGACTCTCCAAAGTGTATATGATCTTTGTCTCTCTTTATGTGCACAAGTTTCAGATCAAGCCAAGGAAATAAAACACTTGAAGGCTCAGATCACAAAGCTCAAGAAATAAGCTAAACCTGTTATCAAACATCATAGAGCATGGCTTAAAAGTGTCTCATTGAAGCAAAGATTCCCAAGCAAGAGCTTCTCAAAGAAACATAGGGTGCACAAAGAGTCTGTATCTAAACAAGGGAGGAAGTTTGCTAAAGGTGAATCATCAGTTCAAAGAGATCCTCTGTTTGATGAAGTTCCTGAAGATACAGTTAATCATATGGAAACAGAGAATGCTCAGGATGAAGGGAGGACAACAGAAATGGTGGATGAAGACAAGGAGATTGATGAGAAAATACTTAGTACTAAAGATGTACTTAGTACTGACAAGGAGGGAGTTAGTACTGATATGGAGAAAGTTAGTACTGACAGACCAATAGTTAGTACTGACGGATCCAAAGTTAGTACTGACAGGCAAAATGAAGGTACTGAAGAGAAAAATGAAGGTACTGAAGAGCACATTGAAGGTACTGAAGAGCAAGTTGAAAGTACTGATGGACATAAGAAAGGTACTGAAGAAGAAATTGCTACTCAAACCACTCAAACATCCACTCAAACACCTACATCTACAATATTTGGAGATGATGAAACCATAGCTAAGGTTCTTCTCAACATGAGTCAAGCCAAAGCTGTTTCTAGAGAAAAGGAGAAAGGTGTAGAGTTGAAGGATGTTGAAGAAGCTAATAGACCTAGGCCTACCTCTACAAGATCACTTCTCACATTAAAGCCTCTTCCAAAGATTGATCCAAAAGACAAAGGAAAGAAGAAAATTGAAGAGGAGGATGAATCTGAAAGTGAATCTGATGGTATACCTGAAGCTGAGAAAAAGTTTAAACAGCTTGAAAATGATGAAGAGATGGCTAGGAAAATACAAGAAGAGTGGGAAGGTGAAGAGGAAAGAAACAGAATAGCTGAAGAAAAAGCTGCCAATGAAGCTCTTATAAGAAACTTTGATGATATAAAGGCAAGGATTGAGGCAGATAGACTTCTTACTGAGAAGCTTCAAGAACAAGAAAGAGAGCAATTTACAATTGAACAAAGAGAAAAGTTCCTTCATGACACAATTGCTGCTTAAAGAAAATTTCTAGCTCAACAGAGATAAGAAGCTATCAGGAATAGACCACCAACCAAAAATCAACTGAGAAATCAAATGATGACCTACTTGAAGCATGTAGGAAACTTCAAGCATGCTGAATTGTAAATCAAGAAGTTTGAGGAAGTACAAGCTTTATATGAGAAGATTAAGAGGTCAAATGAAGATTTTATCTCTATTGGGTCTGCTAAAGATGAAAGATTGATTAAAAAGATGAATGAGAAAGGAGTTGATTCCTCTAAAAGTGAAGTACTCAATGAGGAAAGTAAAGAAGAAGTTAAGAATGAAAGTAAAGAAGAAGTTCAGAAGGAAAGTAAAGAAGAAGAGAGTACTAGAAAGAGAAAGCTTGGTACTACGAAAAAGATGAAGTCAAGGAAAGAAGATATATTCAAAACACTTCTGAAGATGATAGTGACAAAGAGAATGATGAGCTGAGATTACACTTAACTATAGATCCAGATGAAGAAAAAGAAGTGGATTATGAAATACTTGACAGAAAATATCCTATCAAAGAATGGAAGACAGAGTGTCTTAG